>JAWKAJ010000264.1:0-19200 GCA_033816785.1 Picus viridis
CCTCCACTTTATTTATGTCCATCCAGTGTAGTTATGTAATAAATAGTCTAGCTGTTGATATTTTGGCCTCGTTTGTGCCTCTAATTTCACAACACGGGAGTATTCATTAAAAACCTCAATCTCTTTCCCTCTCCGGATCGAGACAATGGGTTGGACGCAATGATCTTGAAGGTCTCTTCCAACCTGGTGTATTGTATTGTATTGTATTGTATTCTATAAGCTGGGTGCATGATTCTTATTTACCACAAGGCGAGGGCATGGTTAACAAGCTCAGGCAAGTCTGTGCTCACCAGACTTGGTGACAACTGGCCTTTGTCTTCAGCTGTGTGCTGAAGCATGCCACTCTAGCTGGGAGGGGAGAAAGGGGTTTGAGCAAAACATGTAGGGACATGCTTTAGGCTTGTTTGGGGGCATATTTCTGGGCATATGTGGCCTTCCACCACACCACACACTGGGCACCACTGGAAAGAGCATGAGTCCATCCTCTTCAGTACATTCTTCCTGAACGCACAGCGGCACTCGGGCGGCCCTGTCTTCACGTGCTTACGGCTCGTGAGGCCAGCGCCTTCGGCGGCGGAATTTGAACAGCGGACAGCGGTTCGCGCGGCTCCGCTTGGCAGCAGCCCCTTCGGAACAGCGCCGGATCGGCGGCCACTTGGGCGGGCTTTCGCGCTTCTCCTCCTCGGGCTGCGGTGGCGGCTGAGCTCGCCACGCTTCCTGAACGCACAGCGGCACTCGGGCGGCCCTGTCTTCACGTGCCTACGGCTCGTGAACCCAGCGCCTTCGGCGGCGGAATTTGAACAGCGGACAGCGGTTCGCGCGGCTCCGCTCGGCAGCAGCCCCTTCGGAACAGCGCCGGATCGGCGGCCACTTGGGCGGGCTTTCGCGCTTCTCCTCCTCGGGCTGCGGTGGCGGCTGAGCTCGCCACGCTTCCTGAACGCACAGCGGCACTCGGGCGGCCCTGTCTTCACGTGCTTACGGCTCGTGAGGCCAGCGCCTTCGGCGGCGGAATTTGAACAGCGGACAGCGCTTCGCGGGGCTCCGCTCGGCAGCAGCCCCTTCGGAACAGCGCCGGATCGGCGGCCACTTGGGCGGGCTTTCGCGCTTCTCCTCCTCGGGCTGCGGTGGCAGCTGAGCTCGCCACGCTTCCTGAACGCACAGCGGCACTCGGGCGGCCCTGTCTTCACGTGCCTACGGCTCGTGAACCCAGCGCCTTCGGCGGCGGAATTTGAACAGCGGACAGCGGTTCGCGCGGCTCCGCTCGGCAGCAGCCCCTTCGGAACAGCGCCGGATCGGCGGCCACTTGGGCGGGCTTTCGCGCTTCTCCTCCTCGGGCTGCGGTGGCGGCTGAGCTCGCCACGCTTCCTGAACGCACAGCGGCACTCGGGCGGCCCTGTCTTCACGTGCTTACGGCTCGTGAGGCCAGCGCCTTCGGCGGCAGAATTTGAACAGCGGACAGCGCTTCGCGGGGCTCCGCTCGGCAGCAGCCCGCCTGCTCTGGTACTCTCTGGCGCTCTCGCGCGCCGCCGCACTTTTTCTAAATTTTTGTCCAGTGGGTGGTGTGTCCAGGGGCAGCCACGGCCGTGGCCAGGGGCAGCATGGTTATAACGCGCAGCAAAATCTCCTTTAAAAAATCAGTGTCGACCCAGACTGAGGTAGAACACAAGCAGGTAGCTGTCCAGGTATCTGGCTGTAGTGAGTGCTGGGGCCTGGCTCTTGAGATGCAGGGTAGTGGGGGCAACTCTTGCATTAGGTGTGAGCAGATTGGCTATCTGCTCGACCTTGTGGCCAGACTAAAGGATGAGGTTGCTAGTCTTAGAGATGTATGGGATTGTAGAAAAGTGATGAGCCACAGGAGGAAAGAGATGAACCCAAGTAAGCAGGCTCCACAGGCTCCCCCAGCAGAGACTGGTTGTTCGAAAAGCAGAGGGGAATGGATACACGTTCCTCTCAAAGGACACAAATTAAAACCTCCTTGCCTCCCCCCACCTCCCTCACTGCCCTTGGAAAACAGGTATGGGGCGCTGGAGATCGAGGGTGAGGTGATACTGATGCCGGAGGACACACCATCTGGGGTCTTCCCTGAGGCTAAACAGCCTAAGGTTAAACAGCCTAAGGTTAAACAGCCTAAGGTAAAGCAGCCTAAGGCAACGCAGCCTAAGGTTAAACAGCCTTCCCCTGGCATCAGGACTTGCTCCCTAAAAAAGAAAAGGAGGGTAATTGTTATTGGTGATTCCCTCCTGAGGGGAACAGAAGGTCCCATATGTAGGCCGGACCCATCTCATAGGGAAGTTATTAGCCTAGCAGGAGTCCAAGTTGGAGATGTTACCAGAAGGCTGCCCAGTCTGGTACAGCCCTCAGATTATTATCCCTTATTGGTCATGCAGTTAGGGAATGATGATGTTGGTACCAGGCCTCCCAGGGCTATCAAAAATGACCTCAGGGCCCTGGGAGATCTGGTTGAGGGGTCAGGTGCACAAATAATTTTTACATCGATACCGTTAGTTGCAGGAGGGAACACAATAAGGAACAGGTCAGCCACTGTAGTCAACAAGTGGCTTAGGGGCTGGTGCAGACGAATGAATTTTGGGTTTTTCGATCTTGGGGAACTTTCTACTGCACCAGGTCAGCTGGTAACAGATGGAGTACATCTGTCCCAGAGGAGGGGAAAGGTCATAATACATGAGAATGGCCTGTCCCCCAAAGGTAAAAAGATTCTGGGAAGGGAATTAGCAAGTCTCATTGACAGGGCTTTAAACTAGCTTCGAAGGGGGAGGGTCGGAAACCAGTGCCCTTAGGCAGGAGTCTGGAGGTGATAAGCTAGAGCTAGAGGTGAAACCAGCAGCCCAGCTGCAGTGCATGTACACTAATGCACGAAGCATGGGTAACAAACAAGAGGAGCTGGAAGCCTTGTTGCAGCAAGAAAGTTATGATGTAGTTGCCATCACAGAGACGTGGTGGGACGACTCGCATGACTGGAGCGCTGCAATTGATGGCTACAGGCTCTTCAGGAGAGACAGGCAAGGAAGAAGGGGTGGAGGGGTGGCCCTGTACGTCAGGGAGGCACTGGATGCTGTTGAGATGGAGATCAGGGATGATAGGGTTGAGTGCTTGTGGGTGAGAATTAGAGGGAAGAGCAGCAGGGCAGACATCCTGGTTGGCGTCTGTTATAGACCACCCAACCAGGAGGAGGATGTCGATGAGGCATTCTATAGGCAGCTTAAGGCTGTCTCAAGATCACCTGACCTCGTTCTCATGGGTGACTTCAACCTGCCTGATATCTGTTGGGATCTCAACACAGCAGAGAGGAGGCAGTCTAGGAGGTTCTTAGAGTGCATGGAGGACAGCTTCTTATCCCAGGTGCTGCGTGAGCCTACCAGGGGTAAGGCTATGCTTGACCTCCTCTTCACCAACAGGGAAGGGCTGGTGGGTGATGTGGTGGTCGGAGGGTGTTTAGGCACCAGTGACCATGACATAATAGAGTTTTCAGTATGCAGCCAAGCCAAGAGGGGCAGCAAGAAGACCTCCACTCTGGACTTCCGGAGGGCAGACTTCAGGCTACTCAAGGAACTAATTCAGAAGGTTCCTTGGGAATCAGTCCTTAAAAATAAAGGGGTCCAGGAGAACTGGACCTACTTCAAGGAAGAACTATTGAAGGTGCAAGAACAGGCTGTGCCGGTGTGCCGGAAGATGAGCCGCCGGGGCAGACGGCCAGCCTGGATGGGCAATGAACTTTTAATAGAACTTAGGGAAAAAAAGAGGGTGTATCATCTTTGGAAGAAAGGGGAGGCAACCTACAGAATGTTTAGGGATGTTGCTAGGTTGTGCAGGAAGAAAATTAGGGAGGCAAAAGCCCATTTAGAACTTAGACTGGCCTCTGCTGTGAAGGACAACAAAAAGTCCTTCTATAAATACATCAATAGCAAGAAGAAGGGCAAGGACAACCTCCACTCCTTGGTTGACACGGAGGGGAACGTTGTAACAAAGAATGAGGAAAAGGCAGAGGTACTTAACACCTTCTTTGCCTCAGTCTTCACTAGCAGGGCAGAACGTCTTCCAGACAGCTGGCCTGCAGAGCTGGCAGAAGGAGCCAGAGAGCTGCATAGTTTCCCACTGCTCCAAGAGGAAGTTAGAGATCTACTGAGCCGCTTGGACCCCCACAAGGCCATGGGACCGGATGGGATCCATCCTAGGGTGCTGAGATTGCTGACAGATGAGCTGTCCAAGCCACTTTCCATCATTTTTCAGCAGTCCTGGCTCACTGGAGAGGTCCCAGAAGACTGGAAGCTGGCTAACGTGGTGCCCATCCACAAGAAGGGCCGGTTGGATGAGCCAGGGAACTATAGGCCTGTCAGCCTGACCTCAGTGCCAGGCAAGATTATGGAACGGCTCATCTCGAGTGCGATCACACAGCACTTACAGGATGGCCAGGGGCTCAGGCCTAGCCAGCATGGATTTAGGAGGGGCAGGTCCTGCCTGACCAACCTGATCTCCTTCTATGATCAGGTGACCCGCCTGGTGGATGTGGGGAGGCCTGTGGATGTGGTCTACCTGGACCTCAGCAAGGCCTTTGACACCGTTCCCCACAGCAAACTCCTGGCCAAGCTGGCAGCCCATGGCTTGGACAGGAGCACACTGCGTTGGGTTAGGAACTGGCTGGAGGGCCGAGCCCAGAGAGTAATGGTGAATGGCACCACATCCAGCTGGTGGCCTGTCACTAGTGGTGTGCCCCAGGGATCAGTACTGGGCCCCATGCTGTTCAACATCTTTATTGATGATCTGGATGAGGGCATTGAGTCCATCATCAGTAAATTTGCAGATGACACCAAGCTGGGGGCAGCAGTTGATTTGCTGGAGGGCAGAGAGGCTTTGCAGAGGGACCTCGACAGGCTGGACAGATGGGCAGAGTCCAATGGCATGAGATTTAACACATCCAAGTGCCGGATTCTGCACATTGGCCACAACAACCCCAGGCAGTGCTACAGGCTGGGGTCAGAGTGGCTGGAGAGTGGCCAGGCAGAGAGGGACCTGGGGGTACTGGTTGATTGTAGGCTGAACATGAGCCTGCAGTGTGCCCAGGCAGCCAAGAAGGCCAATGGCATCCTGGCTTGCATCAGGAACAGTGTGGCCAGCAGGAGCAGGGAGGTCATTCTGCCCCTGTACACTGCACTGGTTAGGCCGCACCTTGAGTCCTGTGTCCAGTTCTGGGCCCCTCAGTTTAGGAAGGATGTTGACTTGCTGGAACGTGTCCAGAGAAGGGCAACACAGCTGGGGAGGGGTTTGGAACACAAGCCCTATGAGGAAAGGCTGAGGGAGCTGGGGTTGCTTAGCCTGGAGAAGAGGAGACTCAGGGGTGACCTTATTGCTCTCTACAACTACCTGAAGGGAGGTTGTAGCCAGGCAGAGGTTGGCCTCTTCTCCCAGGCAGCCAGCACCAGAACAAGAGGACACAGTCTCAGGCTGCGCCAGGGCAGGTTTAGGCTGGATGTTAGGAAGAAGTTCTACATGGAGAGAGTGATTGCCCATTGGAATCGGCTACCCGTGGAGGTGGTGGAGTCACCTTCACTGGAGGTGTTCAGGAGAAGACTTGATGGGGTGCTTGGCTGTATGGTCTAGTTGTTGGGTGGGTTGGATTGGTTGATGGGTTGGACGCGATGATCTTGAAGGTCTCTTCCAACCTGGTGTATTGTATTGTATTAATAGGATCCACCTAAGCCTCTCCACACTAAGCACATCCATCTATCTCAGCTCAACTCCCTTCATCATCTTTGTGACCAACGACTAAACTCTCTCCAGTAGGTCCATCTCTTTATTGTTCTGCAGGCCTCACCAGTGCTGAGAAGACAGGAAGAGTCACTTTTTCCTACCTGCTGGTACCACTCCTTGTAATGAAGACCAGGATACCATTAGCCTTCTTTGCCACAAAGATGTAATGCTGACCTATGTGCAATTTTGTGTCCACCAGGATGCCCAAGGCCTTTTCTGCAAAGCCAGTTTCTGTCTAAGTGGCCTCAAACATGTATTGGTGCATGTAGTTGTTCCTTTCCAAGGGCAGGAATTTCCAATTCTCCACGTTGAACTTTGTGACCTGTCAACCCATTTCTCCAGCCTGTCAAGATCCCTCTGGATGATAGCATGACTCTTTAGTTTATCAGACTCTCACAGCTTGGAGTTATCAGCAAACTAATTGTAAGTTCACTTTACCTCATCACAAAGAGGATTAGTGTTGAACAAGGCTGGACCCAGTACAGACTGATGGGGTACACCACTGGTCTCCAGCCAGGCTGTGCCACTGCTACCCTTTCCTTTTTCTCTTTTCTTTTCTTTTCTTTTCTTTTCTTTTCTTTTCTTTTCTTTTCTTTTCTTTTCTTTTCTTTTCTTTTCTTTTCTTTTCTTTTCTTTTCTTTTCTTTTCTTTTCTTTTCTTTTCTTTTCTTTTCTTTTCTTTTCTTTTCTTTTCTTTTCTTTTCTTTTCTTTTCTTTTCTTTTCTTTTCTTTTCTTTTCTTTTCTTTTCTTTTCTCTCCTCTCTCCTCTCTTCTTTCTCTTCTCTTCTCTTCTCTTCTCTTCTCTTCTCTTCTCTTCTCTTCTCTTCTCTTCTCTTCTCTTCTCTTCTCTTCTCTTCTCTTCTCTTCTCTTCTCTTCTCTTCTCTTTTCTCCTTTTTTCTTCCTCTTTCCTTTCCTTTCCTTTCCTTTCCTTTCCTTTCCTTTCCTTTCCTTTCCTTTCCTTTCCTTTCCTTTCCTTTCCTTTCCTTTCCTTTCCTTTCCTTTCCTTTCCTTTCCTTTCCTTTCCTTTCCTTTCCTTTCCTTTCCTTTCCTTTCCTTTCCTTTCCTTTCCTTTCCTTTCCTTTCCTTTCCTTTCCTTTCCTTTCCTTTCCTTTCCTTTCCTTTCCTTTCCTTTCCTTTCCTTTCCTTTCCTTTCCTTTCCTTTCCTTTCCTTTCCTTTCCTTTCCTTTCCTTTCCTTTCCTTTCCTTTCCTTTCCTTTCCTTTCCTTTCCTTTCCTTTCCTTTCCTTTCCTTTCCTTTCCTTGCCTTTCCTTGCCTTTCCTTGCCTTGCCTTTCCTTGCCTTGCCTTTCCTTGCCTTGCCTTTCCTTGCCTTTCCTTGCCTTTCCTTGCCTTTCCTTGCCTTTCCTTGCCTTTCCTTGCCTTTCCTTGCCTTTCCTTGCCTTGCCTCGCCTTGCCTCGCCTTGCCTCCTCGCCTTGCCTCGCCTTGCCTCGCCTTGCCTCGCCTTGCCTCGCCTTGCCTCGCCTTGCCTCGCCTTTTCTTGCCTTGCCTTGCCTTGCCTTGCCTTTTCTTGCCTTTTCTTGCCTTGCCAAAACTTACCTTTCCTTCCTTTCCCCTTCCCCTTCCCCTTCCCCTTCCCCTTCCCCTTCCCCTTCCCCTTCCCCTTCCCCTTCCCCTTCCCCTTCCCCTTCCCCTTCCCCTTCCCCTTCCCCTTCCCCTTCTCCTTTTTCACCCTTTCCCTTTCCCTTTGTCACCTTTTGCTTTTCCCTTGTTTTCCCTTTCCCTCACTTTTCCTTTCTCTTGTTTTCCCTTTCCCTTTCCATTTTGTGTTTTAAAACATTAGCTCATGGTTATTTAGGATTTTGCTGACATTTTTACCTCCTGACTTGCCTTGAACCAGAATTGTCTGTTCTTTCTCACCCCCTTTGAATAAAGGCTCCATGATTTAGTTGCCATTTCTAAATGCTTTCAGTTCCTTCAAAACTGGAAAGCAGTCCTTCAAAACAGGATGCGTTTATCCTATTTTGATACACAAGTGAGCTTCCGTATCACTGTGAAGTAATTCATAGAGTTCTTTTTGCAGACATACAAAAGTACACAGTATTCTACACAAACTGTCATGCAATATATCCTTTTTTTCTTATTATTAACTTTTAGAAAGTATTTTTGAAAACTGCACTACTTTAATTTATCCATATGAGTGAATCGTGGTTGGCTGCTTTTGTATGGACTACCTCAGAGGAGGTATTTCAAGGATCCAAGAGGATGCTGGTGGGCCTTTGGCGTAGCTGCCTTACAGGCAGAGGAAATGTAATAGTTGTCCACTTTGCTCAGGCTCTTGAAGACCCTTCTGTGGTGGAGCTGATTAGGGTTAAAGAACAGCAGGCTCCAATCACTACCATGGTAGTCCACCAGTGGCAATATCACACTATCTGAGACCCTCTGTTTCCCATCCATAAACTGATTCATCAGTTGGGGAGCCAAGGGGTGATCAGCAAAACCCTCTCCAGCATCACCAGATCCCAATGAATGTGATTAACAAGATAGCAGCTATGTCTTCTCCCACCAGTAAAAAGCAAACCCAGGATTTCTTGGGGTTTGCAGGTTTCTGGCAGATGTACATCCCAGACTACAGTTTGATCATGAGTCCTCACTAGCACAAGACTTGGAAGAAGAACAGTTTTCGATGGGGCCCTGAACAGTGAAAAGCCTTTGAATGCATTAAATGGGAGACTCTGCAAACTGTAGTCCTTGGGCCAGTCTGGGCAGGACAAGATGTCAAAATGTGCTCTATACCGCAGCTGGGAAGAATGGTCTTACAGTTGGTGCTGTCAGAGATGAACTGCATAAAAGACCTTGCTGGGAGTAGCTAGTGGTAAACTCCCCAGTCACAAGATTTTTCTTGAACAAATGCCAAAGGATTCAAATGTGACTCCTTTGTCACTTGATATATTCTCAGTCATGAGAACAATCAGTTTACAGCTCAAAGTTTAATCAAAGCAATGCAATTTGACAGCCTGCTAAAACCTATGAGATCAGGATGCCTTCCCTAGACATAGTATGCCATTAAACATCATCATCACTATCACCATTGACCCTATAGAAATCATTCCATTTTCAGCATTATCAATTTCAATTAAAAGTAGTGGATTGTGGAAGGTACCTGTCTGGCTTTAGTAAACTTTGACATATAACATATGTTCTATTTTGCAGAATGCAGTTTCCTAGAGTTTTATTAAAGAGATTGTAACTCACATGAAGTGTACATTTTTGACAAAAGCAACTGTATTTATTGTCTGAAGAAACTTTGCCTGAGCTTTACAAAATCAATGGAAGCTGTTAGGGTGAGAATAGTTAAATACCCAGGAAAATCCATAACAGAAATTGCAATAAATTTTTTCATTATTCATTTCAAGTAAACATAAGTTATGAATTCAACAACATACCAGCCCACCATCTTCTGCATTCTTTAGAGTGAATGTTGCTTTTCTGCATTTCAGGAGCTTCTCTCAGCTCCACAGAGACCACCTTGGTTTCATCATCAACATAAGATAGCACTGCCAAACTCTGTTCTGTTTTCAAATAAGCATCTCATATAGACGTTTGAAGTGGATTCTGCTTGCCATTGCTGATTAATGTATCTTCATTTTGTTACCTTCATAACCTATTTGACAGACATCCAGGTCCATTCTGCTTCTTTCATAGAATCATAGAATAAACCAGGTTGGAAAAGACCTCCAAGATCATCCAGTCCAATTTATCACAGACTGAACTCACCTCGCTACAACCTCCCTTCAGGTAGTTGTAGACAGCAATGAGGTCTCCCTTGAGCCTCCTCTTCTCCAGGCTAAACAACCCCGGCTCCACTCCTCACAGGGCTTGTGTTCTAGGCCTCTCACCAGTTTCATCACCTGTCTCTGGACATGTTCCAGTATCTAAACATCTCTCTTGAACTGAGGGGCCCAGAGCTGGACACAGTACTCAAGGAGTGGCCTGACCAGTGCTGAGTACAGGGGAAGAATAACCTCCCTTGTACTGCTGGCCACACTATTCCTGATACATGCCAGGATGCCTTTGCCTGTCCTGGCCACCTGGGCACACTGCTGGCTCATGTTCAGCCTACTATCAACCAGTACCCCCAGGCCCCTTCCTGCTCTCCAGCCACTCTGTCCCCAGCCTATATCACTGGTTGGGGTTGTTGTGGCCAAAGTGTAGAACCCTGCACTTAGCCTTGTTAAATCTCATCCCATTGGCCTCTGCCCACCCATCCAGCCTCTCAAGATTACTCTGCAGGATCCTCCTACCCTCCAGCACATGAGCTGGCAGCTTTGCCAGGGTTTTGTTGTGGTGCGGCCCTGTCTTCACGTGCCTACGGCTCGTGAGGCCAGCGCCTTCGGCGGCGGAATTTAAACAATGGGCAGCGCTTCGCGGGGCTCCGCTCGGCGGCAGCCCCTTCGGAACAGCACCGGGACCAGCGGCCGCTTGGGCGGGCTTTCGCGCTTCTCCTCTTCGGGCTGCGGTGGCGGCTGGGCTCGCCACGCTTCCTGAACACACAGCAACACTCGGTGCGGCCCTGTCTTCACGTGCCTATGGCTCGTGAACCCAGCGCCTTCGGCGGCGGAATTTAAACAAGGGCAGCGGTTCGCGGGGCTCCGCTGGGCAGCAGCCCCTTCTCTGGTACTCTCTCGTGCTCTCGCGCGCCGCCGCACTTTTCTAAATTTTTGTGCAGTGGGTGGTGTGTCCAGGGGCAGCCACGGCTTGTGAGGCCAGGGGCAGCATGGTTATAACGCGCAGCAAAATCTCCTTTAAAAAATCAGTGTCGACCCAGACTGAGGTAGAACACAAGCAGGTAGCTGTCCAGGTATCTGGCTGTAGTGAGTGCTGGGGCCTGGCTCTTGAGATGCAGGGTAGTGGAAGCATCTCTTGCATTAGGTGTGAGCAGATCGGCTATCTGCTCGACCTTGTGGCCAGACTAAAGGACGAGGTTGCTTGTCTTAGAGATGTATGGGAATGTAGAAAAGAGATGAGCCACAGGAGGAAAGAGATGAACCCGAGTAAACAGGCTCCACAGGCTCCCCCAGCAGAGACTGGTTGTTCGAAAAGCAGAGGGGAATGGATACACGTTCCTCTCAAAGGACACAAATTAAAACCTCCTTGCCTCCCCCCACCTCCCTCGCTGCCCTTGGAAAACAGGTATGGGGCGCTGGAGATCGAGGGTGAGGTGATACTGATGCCAGAGGACACACCATCTGGGGTCTTCCCTGAGGCTAAACAGCCTAAGGTTAAACAGCCTAAGGTTAAACAGCCTAAGGTAAAGCAGCCTAAGGCAACGCAGCCTAAGGTTAAACAGCCTTCCCCTGGCATCAGGACTTGCTCCCTAAAAAAGAAAAGGAGGGTAATTGTTATTGGTGATTCCCTCCTGAGGGGAACAGAAGGTCCCATATGTAGGCCGGACCCATCTCGTAGGGAAGTTATTAGCCTAGCAGGAGTCCAAGTTGGAGATGTTACCAGAAGACTGCCCAGTCTGGTACAGCCCTCTGATTATTATCCCTTATTAGTCATGCAGTTAGGGAATGATGATGTTGCAACCAGAACTCCCAGGGCTATCAAAAATGACCTCAGGGCCCTGGGAGATCTGGTTGAGGGGTCAGGTGCACAAATAATTTTTACATCGATACCGTTAGTTGCAGGAGGGAACACAATAAGGAACAGGTCAGCCACTGTAGTCAACAAGTGGCTTAGGGGCTGGTGCAGACGAATGAATTTTGGGTTTTTCGATCTTGGGGAACTTTACTGCACCAGGTCAGCTGGTAACAGATGGAGTACATCTGTCCCAGAGGAGGGGAAAGGTCACAATACACGAGAATGGCCTGTCCCCCAAAGGTGAAAAGATTCTGGGAAGGGAATTGGCAGGTCTCATTGACAGGGCTTTAAACTAGCTTCGAAGGGGGAAGGGTCGGAAACCAGTCCCCTCAGGCAGGAGTCTGGGGGTGATAAGCTAGAGCTAGAGGTGAAACCAGCAGCCCAACTGCAGTGCATGTACACTAATGCACGAAGCATGGGTAACAAACAAGAGGAGCTGGAAGCCTTGTTACAGCAAGAAAGTTATGATGTAGTTGCCATCACAGAGACGTGGTGGGACGACTCACATGACTGGAGCGCTGCAATTGACGGCTACAGGCTCTTCAGGAGAGACAGGCAAGGAAGAAGGGGTGGAGGGGTGGCCCTGTACATCAGGGAGGCACTGGATGCCATTGAGATGGAGATCAGGGACGATCGGGTTGAGTGCTTGTGGGTGAGAATTAGAGGGAAGAGCAGCAGGGCAGACATCCTGGTTGGAGTCTGTTATAGACCACCCAGCCAGGAGGAGGATGTCGATGAGGCATTCTATAGGCAGCTTAAGGCTGTCTCAAGATCACCTGACCTCGTTCTCATGGGTGACTTCAACCTGCCTGATATCTGCTGGGATCTCAACACAGCAGAGAGAAGGCAGTCTAGGAGGTTCTTAGAGTGCATGGAGGACAGCTTCTTATCCCAGGTGCTGCACGAGCCTACCAGGGGTGAGGCTATGCTTGACCTCCTCTTCACCAACAGGGAAGGGCTGGTGGGTGATGTGGTGGTCGGAGGGTGTTTAGGCACCAGTGACCACGAGATAATTGAGTTTTCGGTATGCAGCCAAGCCAAGAGGGGGAGCAAGAAGACCTCCACTCTGGACTTCCGGAGGGCAGACTTCAGGCTACTCAAGGAACTAATTCAGAAGGTTCCTTGGGAATCAGCTCTTAAAAACAAAGGGGTCCAGGAGAGCTGGACCTACTTCAAGGAAGAACTATTGAAGGTGCAAGAACAGGCTGTGCCAGTGTGCTGGAAGATGAGCCGCCGGGGCAGACGGCCAGCCTGGATGGGTAATGAACTTTTAATAGAACTAAGGGAAAAAAAGAGGGTGTATCATCTTTGGAAGAAAGGGGAGGCAACCTATGGAATGTTTAGGGATGTTGCTAGGACATGCAGGAAGAAAATTAGGGAGGCAAAAGCCCATTTAGAACTTAGACTGGCCTCTGCTGTGAAGGACAACAAAAAGTCCTTCTATAAATACATTAATAGCAAGAAGAAGGGGAAGGACAACCTCCACTCCTTGGTTGACACGGAGGGGAACGTTGTAACAAAGGATGAGGAAAAGGCAGAGGGACTTAACACCTTCTTTGCCTCAATCTTCACTAGCAGGGCAGAACGTCTTCCAGACAGCTGGCCTGCAGAGCTGGCAGAAAGAGCCAGACAGCTGCATAGTTTCCCGCTGCTCCAAGAGGAAGTTAGAGATCTACTGAGCTGCTTGGACCCCCACAAGGCCATGGGACCAGATGGGATCCATCCTAGGGTGCTGAGATTGCTGACAGATGAGCTGTCCAAGCTACTTTCCATCATTTTTCAGCAGTCCTCGCTCACTGGAGAGGTCCCAGAAGACTGGAAGCTGGCTAACGTGCTTTGTTACAACGTGCCCCTCCCGTGTCAACTAAGGAATGGAGGCTGCCCTTGCCCTTCTTCTTGCTATTAATGTATTTATAGAAGGACTTTTTGTTGTCCTTACAGCAGAAGTGCCAGTCTAAGTTCTAAATGGGCTTTTGCCTCCCTAATTTCTCTTCCTGCATGTCCTAGCAACATCCTATACTCCACTGGTTTAGATGTGATGCACCCTGCACTTAGTTCTATTAAGTTCATTACCATGTCCAGGCTGGCCGCCCAGGCGCATCTTCCACCTTCAATGGACTGAAGCTTTCGGGGTCAGCTACTCCTGGACTTCCAAGCCCGATTCCCGAGTAGCGGGTGGAGATCTCTTGCTCAACATGGCTTACGCTACCAGCTCAGTTATCTCGTGGTCACTTGTTAGCAACACCGGCCACCACATCACCCGTACTTCCTGTTTGGTGAAGGAGGTCAGACATAGCCACCTGGGGAAATCTCAGGCTGCCTCTACTTAAACCTCCTAGACTACCTTCTCTCACTTAACTGTGTTGGGTGCGTGAGTCATCCCAGGCAGGTGGGTGCAGCCCAGGCGGGGTGCAGTGATCCCGAGACAGCCACCCAAGCTGCCCCACATAGAATGCCTCATCCACCTCCTCCTCAGGGGCACAGGTGATCCAAACTGCGAACTCCACGGCCCAAGGATCTCAAGCCTTCAAGAAAGCATCATGGTGATTCTCACCCGCAGCCTTCAACCCCCCGATCGTCCCCGACATCTCAGTTCGCGCATCCGGGGGTGGATTACCCCCTCCACCCCTTCTTCCTTGCCTGTCTCTCTGAAATAGTATTAAATCAATTACAGCGTAGTGTGAGTCATCACACCCACATCTCGATGAACCACCTCTCCTAGCTTTTCTTGCTTAACAAGGTGATCAGCCTCACCTTTGTTTGTACCCATGCTTCGTGCATTATGTACATGCACTGCAGTTTGGAAGCCGGTTCAGCGCTCCGCCCCCGGACCATGCCTGAGGAACTGGTCCGACCTTCCCCTTCGAGCTGGTTTAACCTCGTGGTTCTGCTCAGTCCTTTCTAAGTCTTGCCCTGCGCTTTGGGGGGAGCAACAGGCCATTCTCGTGTATTGTATTTCCTGTATACTAGGTAGGTATGCTCCCATCTGTTACCAGCTGACCTGAGTAAAAGTCCCTTAAGTCCCTCAAACCCTGGCTATGAATCAAACACAAACTATATCTATTCTAATTGTGTTCCCCCTCCTGCAGTAACAGGAGTGATCGTGTAAAGTATTTGTTACACCTGACCCCTCAGCCAGATCCCAGGATTTTGAAGTCTTTTGATAGCCCTGGGGTTCTGGTTCTGGCATCATCATTCCCCCTGCATGACTAACAAGGGATAAAATAATCGGAGAGCTTGAGACTTTCCTGCTGGGTAATAGCTTTCCCTACGAGATGGGTCCGGCCTGCATATGGGACACTCCCCTCGGGAAAGTGGCTGATACCCTCCTTTTCTTTTTTAGGGAAAAAGAGTGAATCTGATGCCAGGGGAGGAGCGACTGGCTTTTGCCCAGGCTGTAGACACCTTAGGCTGACAACAAGCTAGGCTGTTTGGCTGCTAGGCTGTTCAAGTAGTGGCTGTCTCACCTCACCTCGATCTCCAGCGCCCTCATACTTTTTCCAAGGGCAGGAGGTGGGGAGGCAGAGAGGTTTTGAATTTGTGTCCTTGAGAGGGGCAGTGTATCCATTCCCCTCTGCTTTCAGACAGCCAGTCTCTGCTGGGAGGCCCACTCGGGTTCTCTTTCCTCCCTGTGGCTCATCTCTCCTCCTAAGACAAGCAGCCCTCTCGTCCTTTAGTCTGGCCACAATCAGCGAGATAGCCGATCTCTTCCACTAATACAGAGGGGATGTGCTTACACTCCCACCTAAATCAGGTGAAAGGCCTAACACTCCTCCCGTGGAAATTATGGGCGCTACGGGTCGCCTCAAAGAGTTTTGCTGCGTTACCCTGCCATGCTGCCCTGACATAGGCAAATTGACGCCCCTGGACACCACCCCGCGCTAAAAGAATTTAGAAAAAGTGCGGCGGCGCGCAGGCAGGAAAGCTAGAAGGGGCTGCTGAGAGAGCCAGGTGACCGCTGCCCTGACAAGTTCCGCCGCCGAAAGCGCGGTTACGGCCCATAGGCTGCAATGAAGAGGGCCCGCGCAGTGTGTGTCGGTTCAGGAAGATGAGAGCCAACGCCGCCTCCCGAGCCGAAGGAAGCCGCAGCGTCCGTGCTGCGAGGGGGCTCTGCCGTAGCCGATGATCGCGCCCGAGAGCTGGCCTCCGCGGCCCCGTGGGCAAGACCAGGCCTCTATTCAAAACCCTGGTATACCAGCTCATGTGCTTTGGGTAGTCCTGCAAAGTGAGCTGAATAGTGGGCCAGTGATCAGTTGAGACTAACAAAACTAAGTGCAGGGTTCACTGGCCACAACAGCCCCAACCGAGTGATATAGGCTGGGGACAGAGTGGCTGGCACAGGGAGTACTGGTTGTGTAGGCTGACATGAGCCAGCAGTGCCCAGATGACTTCCAGAACAGGCAAAAATCTGGCGTATCAGGAATGAGTGATGACCACAAAGGAGGTTGTCCATGCTCAGCACTGGTCAGGCCTCCTTGAGTGCCATGTCCAGCTCTGGAGCCTCAGTTCAGGATGTTTAGATACTGGAACATGTCAGAGACAGGTGATGAAGCTGGTGAGAGTGGAGCCAGCAGAGAAGAGGAGAGACCTCGATTGCTGGCTACAACTACCTGAAAAGAGAAGGTGCATAGCGAGGTGAGATCAGTGGATGATCTTGACCCAACCTGGTTTATTCCTATGATTATGAAAGAAGCTGTCAAATAGGTATGAAAGGTAACAAAATGAAGATACATTAATCAGCAATGGCAAGCAAAATATGAGATAGCATTTGAAGCAGAACAGAGTTTGGCAATTAAACATCTTTATGATTTGATGATGAAAATTAAAAGACTAAAAGTATATGGTGAATTTGTATATGTTAATTATGTTTACTTGAAATGAATAATGAAAAAATTTATTTTTAATTTCTGTTATGTAGATTCCCAACTATTCTCACTAACAACTTTCCATTGTTTGTAAAAAGCTCAGGCAAGTTTCTTCAGACAATAAATACAGTTGCTTTTGTCAAAAATAGCTACACTTCATGTAGTTACAATAAAACTCTAGGAAGTGCATTCTGCAAATAGAGCATATTATATGTCCAAGTTTGCGGCCCAGACAGGTACCTCCACAATCCACTACTTTAGTGAAATTGATGTGCTGAGAAAGAATGATTTCTATAGGGTCAATGGTGATAGTGATGATGATATTTAATGGCTATGTCTAGGAGAGGCTGAGTCTCATAGATTTTAGCAGGCTCTCAAATACTGATTAAACTGAGCTGTAAATGATTGTTCTCATGACTGAGAGTATAATCCAGTGACAAAAGGAACATTTAATCCTTTGGCATTTGTTCAGAAAATATTTGTGACTGGGGAGTTTTCACTGCCAGGTGTACATGCAGTTCATCTCTGACAGCACCCTCTTCCCAGCCTGCTTATAGAGCACAGTATCTTGTCCCTGCCCAGATTCTTAAGAACTACAGTTTGTAAGGCACTATATTCAAAATTGCATCGAAAAACTGTTCTTCTTCCAAGTCTTTATAGCTAAGTGAGACTTTCATGATCAAACTGCTGTAAGGCCCCAAGAATCCTGGGTTTGCGAGAGAAAATCATTGGGATTGATACTGGAAGAATTTTTGCTGATCACTGAGCTCCCGGCTGATGAATCGGACGGACAGAGAGGGTCTCAATAGTGTGATATTACCACTGGTGGACAGACCTGTGTTCAACAACCTGTCAACTCCACCACCCAGCTCAGAGCCTGAGGCAAAAACTATTTTCCTCTGCCTGTAGGCATTCGCCAAGGCACCCACCAATGCATCCTCTTGGATCCTTTAATGCATAGTCCATACAAAGCAGCCAACTACGATACTCATATGGAACTACTCTAAAAGTTAATAATAAGAAAAAGGATATATTGCATGACAATTTGTGTAAATACTGGCAGCTGCTTTGCATATGTCTGTCACTTCCTGATGATCTGAGCTTCACTTTGTATAGTAAAAATAGGATAAGCATCCTGTTTTAATTACTCAGAAGGAACTGAACATTTAGAAATGGCAACTAAATCATGGAACATTCAAAGGGTGAAAGAACTGAACGAATTCTGGTTCCAAGGCCGAGTCAGGAATTGTATAAAATCTAAATAACCATGAGCTAATGTTTTTAAACACAAAATGAAGAAACAAGAGAAAAGGAAAAAAGGTGAGAGAAACAGGAAAAAAGCATTATATTTCTTATGAGAAGAAGAAAAGAGAGAGGAAGAAGGAAAACAAGATTTTGGCAAAAAAAAGGTAAAGAAAAACAAGAAAAAGGCAAGACAAACAGAACAGTGCTGGCATGGCGATGTAAACGAGACAAGACGAGGCAAAAACGTACAAGGAAAAGCAGAGAGGAGGAAGGAAAAGAAGGAAGAGAAAGGAAAAGATGAGGAAAAGAAGAAACAGGACAGAGAGAGGAAGAGGAAAGGAAAGGAAAGGAGAAGGAAAGGAAAGGAAAAGGAAAGGAGAAGGAAAGGAGAAGGAAAGGAAAGGAAAGGAAAGGAAAGGAAAAGGAGAGGAAAGGAAAGGAAAGGAAAGGAAAGGAAAGGAAAGGAAAGAAGGAAGAAAAAGGAGAAAAGAGGAAGAGGAAGAGAAGAGGAAGAGAAGAGAAGGAGAAGAAGAGAAGAGAAGAGAAGAGAAGAGAAGAAGAAGAAGAAGGAGAAGAGAAGAGAAGAGAAGAGAAGAGAAGAGAAAGAAGAGAGGAGAGAGGAGAGAAAAGAAAAGAAAAGAAAAGAAAAGAAAAGAAAGAGAAAAGAAAAGAAAAGAAAAGAAAAAGAAAAGAAAAGAAAAGAAAAGAAAAGAAAAGAGAAAGAAAAGAAAAGAAAAGAAAAGAAAAGAAAAGAAAAGAAAAGAAAGAGAAAGAAAAGAAAAAGAAAAAGAAAAGAAAAAGAAAAGAAAAGAAAAGAAAAGAAAAGAAAAGAAAAGAGAAAAGGAAGGTGTAGCAGTGGCACAGCCTGGCTGGAGACCAGTGGTGTACTCCCATCAGTCTGTACTGGGTCCAGCCTTGTTCAACACTAATCCTCTTTGTGATGAGGTAAAGTGAACTTACAATTAGTTTGCTGATAACTCCAAGCTGTGAGAGTCTGATAAACTAAAGAGTCATGCTATCATCCAGAGGGATCTTGACAGGCTGGAGAAATGGGTTGACAGGTCACAAAGTTCAACGTGGAGAATTGGAAATTCCTGCCCTTGGAAAGGAACAACTACATGCACCAATACATGTTTGAGGCCACTTAGACAGAAGCTGGCTTTGCAGAAAAGGCCTTGGGCATCCTGGTGGACACAAAATTGCACATAGGTCAGCATTACATCTTTGTGGCAAAGAAGGCTAATGGTATCCTGGTCTTCATTACAAGGAGTGGTACCAGCAGGTAGGAAAAGTGACTCTTCCTGTCTTCTCAGCACTGGTGAGGCCTGCAGAACAATAAAGAGATGGACCTACTGGAGAGAGTTTAGTCGCTGGTCACAAAAGATGATGAAGGGAGTTGAGCTGAGATAGATGGATGTGCTTAGTGTGGAGAGGCTTAGGTGGACTCCTATTAATACAATACAATACACCAGGTTGGAAGAGACCTTCAAGATCGTCGCTCAACCCATCAACCAATCCAACCCACCCAACAACTAGACCATACAGCCAAGCACCCATCAAGTCTTCTCTGAACACCTCCAGTGAAGGTGACTCCACCACCTCCACGGGGTAGCCGATTCCAATGGGCAATCACTCTCTCCATGTAGAACTTCTTCCTAACATCCAGCCTAAACCTGCCCTGGCGCAGCCTGAGACTGTGTCCTCCAATTTCTGAGCAATACGTA
>JAWKAJ010000265.1:0-19178 GCA_033816785.1 Picus viridis
GATCACGAACCTGAGCTTCACTTATGATGGGCAGTTCTTCCTCCCCGTCCCTGGCATCGTCTGCCATGACACCAGGAGTGTGGCTGGAGGCCCTTGCAGTGAAGACTGAGGTAAAGAAGTGATTGAGTACCTCAGCCTTTTCCACATCACTTGTGACCAGTTCACCACTTTCCTTTCTGAGGGGGCCCACACCTTCCCTAGTCTTCTTCTTGCCATTAATATACCTATAGAAATTCTTAGTGTTCCCTTTAACCCCCCTGGCTAGATTCAGTTCAAACTCTGCTTTGGCTTTCCTAACCAGGCCTCTTGCTGCTCGGGCAGCTTCCTTATATACCCCCTGTTCTATCTGTCCTTCCTTCCACTTCCTGTAGAGTTTCTTTTTACGTGATAGTGTGTCCAGCAGCTCCTTGTTCATCCAGGCAGGCCTCCTAGCATTCCTTCCTGCTTTTCTCCTTATAGGTATACATAGCTCCTGGACACAGAGGAGGTGGTCCTTGAATACTGACCAGCTGTCCTGGGTCCCTCTTCCCTCCAGGGCTTCATCCCACGACACTTTGGCTAGCAGATCCCTGCAGCGATCGAAGTCTGCACGCCTAAAGTCTAGGGTCGTAAGCTTAGAATATGTCCTCCTGATTGCCCTGAGGAGATTAAATTCAACTGCTTCATGGTCACTGCAGCCAAGGCCGTCTCTGAGCCTCACATTTGTTACCAGCCCTTCCCTGTTGGTGAGAACAAGGTCCAGCGTAGCACCTTTTCTTGTTGGTTCCTCTACCATTTGGAGGAGGAAGTTGTCTTCTCTGCAGTCCAGGAACATCCTGGATTGCTGATGCTTTGCTGTGTTATCCCTCCAACAGATGTCAGGGTGGTTGAAATCCCCCATGAGGACCAGGGCTTGTGACCTGGAAGCCGCTTCTATTTGCCTATGCAGAGCCTCATCTGCTTGGTTCTGCTGGTCAGGTGGCCTGTAGGAGACCCCCACAGTGATATCTCCTTCCCCTGTCTTGCCTTTAATTCTAACCCATAAACTTTCAACCGACTCATCAAGCCTCCCCAGGTGGAGTTCTGCTGATTCCAGCTGGTTGTTGACATAGAGGGCAACACCTCCTCCTCTCCTTCCCTGCCTATCCTTCCTAAAGAGCTCATACCCGTCTATCCCTACGTTCCAGTCGTGGGAGTCGTCGCACCAAGTGTCGGTGATGCCCACTGTGTCATGGCGTCCCAGCAGCACGGTGGCCCTTAACTCATCCTGTTTGTTGCCCAAGCTGCGTGCATTTGCATAGAAGCACTTCAGCTGGGCTGGCCCTGTCGTCCTCCTGTGCCAACTCCCCTTGGTTTCCACAGGGTGTCCTGGTGTGTCATTTGTGTCTTGCCTCAGGGCAGCAAGCTGAGAGCCCCTACTGGCTCTCCATCCCTCCACCTCAGGTGAGCTGCCCCCCTGCTTGTCACAGGCCAGCAGGAGACCACCAACCCCTCCCCCTTCAAATCTAGTTTAAAGCCCTGTCTATGAGCCCTGCCAATTCCTGCCCCAGGATCCTTTTCCCCCTCTGGGACAAGTGTGTCCCATAAGTTGTTTTTAGCTCTGCTGCCTTGAAAACCAAACCATGATTGTAGAACCCAAATCCCTGCCGATGGCACCAGTCCCTGAGCCATGAATTGACCTGTTGGCTCTTCCACAATGTTCCCTCATCCATCACTGACGTTAGAGGGATAGCAGAGAACACTACTTGAGATCCTGACCCCTTTAGCAGGTGCCCTAACGTTCTGAAATCTCTTTTAATTGACCGTGAGCCTCGCATTGTTGCATCGTCACTACCCACCTGAAAGACCAGCAGTGGGTAGTAGTCTGAAGGGCTCACAAGTTCGGGAATTTTGCCTACTATGTCCTTTACTTGGGCACCAGGGAGGCAGCAGATCTCCCTATGAAATGGGTCTGGTCTGCATATTGGGCCCTCTGCCCCCTTCAGTAGGGAGTCTCCTACAACGATGACCCTACGAGGTTTCCTTTCTGGACTAGTTTTGATAGCTGGCCTGAGGGAACCTGTCATTGGTGCAGCTTCTGTCTTCCTTGAGTCCTCATCCTCACCTATGACCTGCTCCTCCTGTAGAGCCTCATACCTATTCTGAACCTGCACTGTAGGCAGCATGCTGCTCAAAGTAGCACGCTTGCTCCGTCTGCCCTTCTTCCGTCGGGCAGAGACCTGCTCCCATTGGCCCTGCTCATGTGGGTTACTGCAGGGGGGCTGAGAGGCTAGCTGATGGGTAGGTATCAAACTCCCTGCTCCACTGAGAGTTACCCCCTGTTCTGGTTTGGTAGAAGTTAGATTGTGAGGATAGTCAGTGTTCCTTTCACTGTCTCTTATAGCTCTAAGCCTTTCTACCTCTTCTTTTAGTTCAGCCACCATGCTCATCAGATCGCTGATCTGCTCACAACTCACACAGGAGTTGTTCCTTCCATCCTCCATATCGAGTGCCAGGTCCCAGCACTCACTGCAGCCACCTACCTGAACACCTGCATGCTTGTGAGTGGCCTCTGTTTGGGTGCCAACTGTTCTTCTACTAGCCTTACTAGCTGTTCTTCTACTAGCCTTACTTCTAGTAGTAACCATATTGCAGTAGTCACCCTCTGAATCACCCTCTAAATCTCCCTCGCCACCCGGCCTTTTTTTTTTTTTTTTTTTTTTTTTTTTTTTTCCGTCAGTAAGGAGGCTGAGCCGAGCTCCTCGCTGCTGCCTGCTCTCAGCCCCGCGCTGGGGTCTGTTTGGTTTGGAGCCGAGCTCCTCGCTGCTGCCTGCTCTCAGCCCCGCGCATGTTTGGTTTGGAGCCCCTCGCTGCTGCCTGCTCTCAGCCCCGCGCTGGGGTCTGTTTGGTTTGGAGCCGAGCTCCTCGCTGCTGCCTGCTCTCAGCCCCGCGCTGGGGTCTGTTTGGTTTGGAGCCGAGCCCTCGCTGCTGCCTGCTCTCAGCCCCGCGCTGGGGTCTGTTTGGTTTGGAGCCGAGCTCCTCGCTGCTGCCTGCTCTCAGCCCCGCGCTGGGGTCTGTTTGGTTTGGAGCCGAGCTCCGAGCTGCTGCCTGCTCTCAGCCACGCGCTGGGGTCTGTTTGGTTTGGAGCCGAGCTCCGAGCTGCTGCCTGCTCTCAGCCACGCGCTGGGGTCTGTTTGGTTTGGAGCCGAGCTCCTCGCTGCTGCCTGCTCTCAGCCACGCGCTGGGGTCTGTTTGGTTTGGAGCCGAGCTCCGAGCTGCTGCCTGCTCTCAGCCACGCGCTGGGGTCTGTTTGGTTTGGAGCCGACCTCCGAGCTGCTGCCTGCTCTCAGCCACGCGCTGGGGTCTGTTTGGTTTGCCGCGGTTTCTACGGCAACCCCTCCCCCTGCTACGTCACTGCCCTCAGGCACGTAGGCAACCCGAGCCTGCCGCCCTTCCTCCCCTCTCCAGGAGGTCCCGAGTCACCAGCCCCTTACCTCCCGAAAAGCAAGGAAAGCAAAGGGGAAAGCAATCTCTCCAAGCCGAGCTCCGAGCTGCTGCCTGCTCTCAGCCACGCGCAGGAGAAGGAGAAGGAGAAGGAGAAGGAGGAAGAGGAGGAGGAGGAGGTGAAGAAGGAGGAGAATAGAGGAAATGGAGTGATGTATAGAAACTGATGAGGTAGGAGTGGGAGGAAGAAGGACTGTTATCAGTGCAATAGATGAGAGGCAGGAGAGGAAGTAGAGTTTTGAGGGGATGGAGGTTATGGAGGTGATGGTGAGGTAGGGAGGGAAGATACCTTTGTGCTGCAGGTGGTGGTGTCAAACACAGGTGGGCATCGTGTCCCACACAGTCAGCTGGGAAGCAAAGCAGATCTTGGTCACTCTCTGTGTCTACAAAGCCTCAACCCTCCACATCCTCCCAGCTGTTGCCATCATCTCTAGCCCCACAGATGTCAACCAGCCCCCTGAGATGAACTCTGGCTTGCCCCCAAGTCTCATCCCTCAAGGCTCATCCTTTCCCATGGACACCATTCTCCATGGACTTCATGCTCTATGAACATGCTTCCATGCCCACCTCCTCCCCAGGGCCACCTCTGTTCCCATGGACACCACTCACTGTGGACATCCTTCCATGCTCTCCTCCTTCCCCACGGGCACCTCCCTTCCCATGTGTGCTGCTCAGCAGCCGTGGCTCACACAGGAGCTTCTGGAACCTGCAATGTAACCACACAAGGCAAGGTGCACCCTCCAGTCCACCCAGCAAGGTCATCCAAGCTCCATCCCAGAGCCTGCTCCCACTGCCTCCCAGGCAGCACCTGACAGTGGCTGAGCAATGACAACTGATTAAAAAATGATTAAAATGAGAGGACATTGCCTGAAATTGTGGCAGGAGAGGTTCAAGTTGGAAATGAGAAGAAATTTCTGCCCTGAAAGAGTTCTGAGAAACTGGAACAGCTTTCCAGGAGGTGGTGGAATCCCCATCCCTGGAGGGGTTTCACAGCCTCAGAGATTTGGTGCTGAGGGACATGGCTCAGCACCACACTTGCTACACTTGGATTAGCCTTGAACTGAATGACCTGAAAGGTCTTTCCCAAGTGAAAAATTTCCCTGGTTCCGTGGCTCTGTGCCTTCACTGGAGCCAAAACCTCCCCTGTGCAGGCCCGGAATCGTGGACCCACAGAAACACTGGGGCTGGAAAAGGCCATCAGGATCATCCAGCCCACGCCTTAGCCCTACTCTGCCAAGTGCAGCACTAAGCCCCAGCACCACATCTCCCTGGCTTTGCACCACCTCCAAGGATGCTGACTCCAGCACCCCCCTGGGCAGCCTGCTCCAGTGCCTGACAACCCTCGGAGGCAACGTTTGCTTCCTCACGTCACCAGCAGTACTGTCTCCAGCTCTGGGGCCCTGCACCCAGAAGAAGATGGTCCTGCCAGCATGGGTCCAGAGGAGGCCACCAAGATGATCAGAGGGCTGGAGCCCCCTCCCATTGAAGTCAGGCTGAGGGAGTTGGGATTGTTCAGCCTGAAGAAGAGAAGGCTCCAGGGAGTCCTGGTAGCAGCCTTCCAGTAGCTGATGGGGGCCTACATGCCTGGGCAGGGAAGCTTTGCAAGGGCTTGTAGCAACAGGGAGAGGGGCAACGTTTTTAAAGGAGAGAAGGGTAGCTTCAGACTGGAGAACGGGAAGAAGTTCTTTGCTCCGAGGTGGTGGTGGTAGAGCACTAGGGGCACGGGTTGGCTGAGAGGTGATGGAGGGTCCAGCCAGGGAGGTCTGGGGCTGGATGGGGCCTGATCAGCCTGATCTAGCTGGGGATGTCCCTGCTTACTGCAGGGTGGGCAGTCGGAAGAGATGGCCTCTGGAGGTGCCTTCCCCGCAGTGCGGATGATGACCTGAGGCAGCTCTGCTGGCGTCAGCAGGGAGCTCCCGTGGGCTTCAACAGGCAGCTTGGTGTGCGTGAGCCACAGAACGGAACAGGCAGAGAGCAGAATCATGGAGAAAATAAATGACCTTTATTTCAGATCCCCAAGTGTCCAGCCTGTGTCCGCTGCAGGCAGCGCTGCCTCTCTTGGGCTCCTCCCCAGGCCTGGGCTTGGGCTGGATGGAGAGGAGAGTGCCAGGCCTCACAGCAGGCTGCTGCTCCTGCTGCCCTGTTTGCTGACCAGGCTGCAGCGGACTCGCAGCGCCGGTGCTGCCCTGATGAGTGCTGAGCGCAGGCGAGGAGCCCCTGCCTGGGCGCTGCAGGGCAGTTGCTATTCCAGACCGTGGCAGCTGCCTGCTGCCACCTCCAGAGAAAGAGCCAGTGGGTGTTCTCATGGATACAAGGCTGGGCTGGTAGCAGCCAGGTGGTGGTGGTAGAGGCTCCATCCCTGAAAGTGTGGCTTGACTGGGCTCTGCTCAACCTGATCTCCTGGCAGATGTCCCTGCTCACTGCAGGGGGGTTGGAGACGATGCTCTCTAGAGGGGCCTTGCAAGCCAGTGCAATCTATGATTATGATGACTATCACCTGGCCTGGTGCCAGAGTCACCAGAGAGCTCCCGTGGGCTTCCCCAGACAGATCGGTGCCTGTGGGGCGCAGGATGGAGCAGGCAGAGGCAGCAGTAGGGAAGAATTGCAGAACTTTCAGCTCAAAAGGAGTCCAGTCCAGGCCCAGGCTGTGCTGGCAGTACCACGTCCTGAGGGCAGCGGAATGCCCGGTGCACTCTCCATGCTGCCAGCCTTCCCTTGGTTCTGTGTCCCTCACAACGACTCAGCCTCTGGATGCGGCTTTGGGGGAGCCTGCGATGGAGGTGGATCTGCTGTGAGCCGTCCTGCGGCTGCTGAAGGCTGCCTGCTGGCCTTAGCAGGGAGCAGTCTCTATCCTCTCTTCTTCCCAGCAGCTCTCCAGAAGGGCTTTGTCTGGATGGAGATGAGGAATCAGGGTTCCCTGGCAGGCCCCAGCTGCAGTAGCACCCCCACGCCCAGGAGCAGCTGTGGCCACCCCCATCCCCTTCCGCACCTGCCGCCTGCCCGGCTGGCTCCTCAGGTTCCCGGCCTGTCCTGGGGGGTGCCAGCACCCTGTGAGCCCAAAGAGTAGGGCAGCACTGGTAGCTTGTCCTCATGCCTGGACAAGTCCTGGCTCTGGCTGCCCTGCAGTGAGCTTTGTTTCAAAGGTGATATCTGCACCTGTCTGTGGCACACCTGTGAGCAGGAGGAGGAGGAGATGGCGTGGGCTGGATGCCACTGCCCTGACACAACGGCTCCCTCCAGGCCTCTTCCTCCTGCCCCATCTCTCAGCCGCTGGTGCCTCCTGAGATGCTGCCTCTTGAGACAGATGCTGCTCTGGGAGTGCCAACCCAGGGAGCCAGCGCCCCTTGAATACCTGACAGGCACTGCACAGACTCAAACACATTCTGTGGCATCCTGATTCTAAACTTAGGCTTGACTTATGCTCATGCCAGAAGTCTAGGGGAAACTCACCAAGCAGCTTCAGAGCAAACCATTGAATTCACCTCTGGTAAGGAAAACCAAAAGATTCTGTAGTGTAGAGCAGGCTTTGGAAATGCCATGGCACACCCAAAAAGTCCTAAATCCTTCAGCTGTGAAAGGAACTACAGACCTATGACTTCTAAACAACTCATTCTCTGTTTAACACTACTCCAAACCTATTCTAGTTACACTACTCCAATCACAAAGCTTCCTATTCAGTTACAACTATCAGTACTACTGGTCTGTTATTATCTATTGATAGAATCCTGACTTAATCTTACTTCAGTCACTATTGTCTAATCTAATTATCTATGCTTATTAATTAGAATCATCCTCTATTACAGCCTTCTGACCTACAGTGTTCTATTACTTACGTACTATTGCTTATCCCATATTCTTCTTTTGTGTATCTAATTCCACTAATGCAAACACATCATACTTAGGTCTTACTACAATCACTGTCACTATTGTCTAGTCTTATGATCTATGCTTATTAATTGGAATCATCCTTAGAGCCTTCTACATATAGTGTTCTATTACTTAACTACTCCTTATTTTTCCTACTGCTAAAGCTTAATGACTACAGGCAGTGAAAAAGCAACTCTCCATGCCAGTGTCTGCTGCAGGCCTGGCAGTGAATTTGTCTGTTTCCAGAAAAACGTCCTGGGCAGCTGGGGGCCTGAGTGGGGCAGGAGCCTGCCTCTCCAGAGGTTCTTCATCAGCTCTGCCCAGGGCCGATGCTAATGGCAGAGCCTCTGTGAGCGCCACCTCTGCAGGATACCTGCTCTGCACTTGCAAGTTCTCCAGCTGCCACAGGGTCTTCCCTGCTGGAGTGAGAGCAGGGTAAAAGTGTTGGGGCCCTGGTCCTGCAGGAGCCAGAGTTGCTCTCCTCCTCCTCCCGTGCTGCTCCTGCCTGCTTGTTGCAGGAGACTTGCACTTGCCCCCAGTCAGTCCACAGTATGGCTGTGCCACTTCACTGTCAGGCCAGGAGCCAGTGGCTTCTGGGCTGGAGCCACTCTTGGGAACTGCTTGCTGCTCTGGCTGATCCTGCCGCTGCAGCAGGCTGATTGTTGTCCCCCCGGTCCTGTCTGGGGACACTGGCACAGCAGCACTGAGGCTCAGGAGTGCAGCCAGGTGGGTGGCACCCTGCTGCCGTCGTGGTCCGGATGCTGTGGTGCCGCTGCCTGCCTTCCCTTGGGGCTGGAGCTGTGTCCCCTCCACATCACGAACACCGACTAGGGCTTGGTCTGGATGGAGAGGAGAGTCCAAGAGCTCCCAGCAGGCTCCTCCTCCTGCACCTGCTGCTGCTGCTCTGTCCTGCTGAGCAGGAGGCAGTGGATGCACAGCACAGGTGACTTACGAGTGGTGTCTTTGTCTTGCTCTTGTGGAGCAAGAGCAGGAGGGGCTGCATGTGTCTCCTCAGCCAAGGGACACTGGGGCTGTGTCCTACATGGAGGGCTCACTCCAGTGCTCTGGCAGCCCAAGGTTCATCCTCGCTGTGGACAAGGTCTTCCTTCTCTGTTCTCATGATCGTGACATGAGCACAGCCAAGAAGCCATCATGCTGGCGCTCCCAATGAATGTGTGTGTTTCAAGCAGCCTGTCCTGGTCACTCCTGCTGCTGCTCCCTCCTCCAGCGCCGTGCCACTGCTTCTGCTGCCACTGGTCGTTTCCACGCTGATTCTGCTGCCGGCAGGGGTGGTGAGGGAGTGATAGGAGGCAGCCGCCCAGCAGTGCCAGCACCTGGCAATGCTGGAGCTGTGCGTGGCACCCAGGGGGTTGTCTTGCTGTGGATGGCAGGCAGCAAGCTGGTGTCCCTGCCGCTGCTGTGCCAGCTGCTGCTGATGGCGTTGAGTGTGCCGTCCGGGTGTCACTGTCGCTCTGCAAGAGAAGATGAGGAGAGTGGCTGCCTGTGCTGAGCGGGGTTGGTGGCCCTTGCCCTGCAGCTTGCCTTGCCCCAGCTGGAAGAGCTCCTGCAAGAGGGCTCTCTGCCTGACACGCCCCCTGGCCCAAGCTCCATTGCAGGAGCAGCTGTGCCCACCGCCATTATCCCTTCCCCATTTGCTGTCTGCCTGCCTGTCTGGTCCCTCAGGCTGCCTTACCTGCTGTGTCAGTGTGAGCACTCGGTGAGCTCCGTGAGCTCCAAGACCTCCAAGAGCAGGACAGGACTGGCAGCTTGTCCTCATGCCTGGACAAGTCCTGGCTCTGGCTGCCCTGCAGCGAGCTTTCCTCAGGTGCTGTCTGCACCTGCCTGTGGCACATCTGTGAGGAGGAAGACGAGGCCTGCTCCTGGCTGAGCTGTTGGAGCAAGGGCAACTGGAGCCATTTGTAGAGCAGGCTGTATCTTCGTCTTCAGTCTGCCTTGTGCTGCTCTTGTCCTCTGGGGTGGCTCCTGCCTGCTTGTTGCTGGAGTCTTCCAGTCCATCCAGCACCACCTCTGCCTTGCTAGGGGTGTCTCCTCTTTGCATGTCTCTCTCCAGCCTCTGTCTGCCCCCAACCCTCATACTTCACCATCAGGATAGGTCCCCGTGGCCTGTGGGCAAGCCCCCCGGTGGAGTTGGCTGTGCTGCAGGCCACGGTGCTGCCGCTGCAGGGAGCATGTGGTCCTGAGCAGGGACAGCCTGTGTCCGCTGCGGGCACTGCTGCTTCCTTTTGGCTCCTCCCCAGGCCTGGGCTTGGGCTGGAAGGAGAGGAGAGTCCAACACTTCACAGCAGGCTGCTCCCCCTGCGCCCGCTCCCCTGCTCTGCTGACCAGGCAGCAGCGGAGGCGCAGCAGCGGTGCCTCAGGCTCCGGTCTCAGTCATCAGTCTGTGTCGGGATGCAGGACAAGGCACGGAACGCACGGCGCAGAGCCCTCACAGTCCTCCTCAAGAGGGAGGGCCGGCGCTGCTTAGCTGGGCCCAGCTGGGCCGTGCCAGTGTCTGCTGGAGGCAGGGCTGCACATGAAGGAACCCCGTCAGCCACCTTGGCCAATAAGGACTCCGTGTGCCGAGGGGCTGCTGCTGTTGGGGCTTCTTCTGCTTCCTTGTCAGTTTTGTGCTCAGGCTCTTCCTCGGTGATGACCACGGCCTGGCCTCCGATGTCCTCCACCGTGGGTTGATCGGAGGCTGGGAAAACCTGGCTGGCTGTGGGGCTGCACGGGGAAGAGTCTTGGCACTCCTCCTCCTCTGTGCCCACCTGCTCAGCAAGCACAGCTGCCGCACAGGCATCTTTGTCTTGCTCTGCTGCAGCAAGAGCAGGAGGAGCTGCATGTGTCTCCTCAGCCAAGGGACACTGGAGGGCTGCTACCAGGGCTGCTGCTTCCTGTTTTTTTGTGACTGTGACCACAGCCAAAAAGCTCAACGTGCTTCTCAGAATGAAATTGTGTGCTTCAAGCAAAATGTCCTGACTGGCTGTGGGGCTGAGCTGGGCAGGAGCCTGCCTCTCAAGAGACTCTTCATGAACCCTGTCCGTGGTCGATGTCAATCGCAGGCCCTCTGTGAGCTCCACCGGTGCAGGAGACCTGCTCTGCACTTGCGGTTCTGCAGCTGCCACCTCTGGCTCTGGCCTGCTGGATTCAGAGCTGGGCTCCTCCTGCAGAAGAGTAGCAGGGCCCTGGTCCTGGTGGAGCTCTTGGACCAAGGGGTTGATCCATTGGTAGAGCACAGTGTCTTCAGCTGGCACAGAGCTGTTCTTGTCTTCTGGTGTGGCTCCTGCCTGATTGTTGCTGGAGCCTTCCAGTCCCTCCAACACCACCTCTTCCTTGCTGGTGGTGTCCTCTTTGCATGTCTCCTCCTCCTTCAGCCCCGGGCTGTCATACCTCACCGTCAGGATAGGTCCCAGAGGCGTCTGGACAAGGCCCCGCAGCTGGCTGTGCTCCAGGCCATGGTGCTGCCGCTGCAGGGTGACTGTTGTCCTGAGCGGGGAGAGGCTGCGTCCGCTGCGGATAGTGCTGCTTGTGGTTCGCTCCTCCCCATGCCTGGGCTTGGGCTGGATGGAGAGGAGAGTCCGACGCCTCACATCAGGCTGCGGCTCCTCCTGCAGCTGCTGCCCGGTGCCACTGACCAGGCGGCAGCGGACTCGCACCTTTGGTGCTGCAGGCTGTGGCGGTGCTGCTCGGCCCTGCCACCACCGCCCTGAGTCCACGTCCCTGCCTGCGGAGGACACTGCTGCAGCAGCACCGGCGCTGCCCTGAGGAGTGCTGAGCGCAAGTGCGGACAGCCTGCCTGGGATGTCACGTTCCACACCCCAGCTGGCCCCTCTCTCCACTGCACCAGTGGCTTGGTGGTCCTGTAGGGCCAGCCTCCTGCTGCTGCTCCCCTCCCGTGGCACCGCGCCACTGCTTGTGCTGCCGGTGATTGTTTCCACGCTGGTTCTGCTGCCTTCAGTGCTGAAAGAGGGAGAGATAGGAGGTAGCCGCACGATGCCAACGCCTCGCAATGCCGGAGGTGCGGGTAGCTCCCAGGGGTTGGCCTCCTGCTGATGGCAGGCAGGAAGCTTGTGTTGCTGCGGTCACTGCTGTGGCAGCTCAGCCTGCTGCTACCACGTAGGGTTTGCAATGTCGTCTCGGTGTCACTGTCACTCTGCAAGAGAAGATGAGGAGAGTGCCTGCCTGTCATGACTGTTGTAGCTCCCTTGCCCCAGCTGGAAGAGCTCCTGCAACAGGGCTCTCTCCCCGACACCTCCCCGGCTCCATTCCCGCCCGCTGACCCCCAGGAGCAGCTGTGTCCAGCTCCATATCCTTGCCCCCAGCCGCTCTCTGCCTGTCTGGTCCCTCAGGCTGCCTTACCTGTGGTTCTGGGAGACTCCGATCACTCTCTGAGCTCATCAAGCTCAGTTTGCTCTTAGAGCAGGACAGCCATGGTGACTTGTCCTCATGGCTGGACAAGTCCTGGCTCCAGCTGCCCTGCCCTGTGCTTTCCAGAGGTGCTATCTGCACCTCTCTGTGGCACACCTGTGAGGAAGAGGAGGAGGAGGAGGAGCTGTCACAGGATGGACGCCACTGCCTTGAGACAGTGGCCCCGTCCCTGCTCTCTCCTGTTCCTCGTGTCTCCTCCCTCAACCGGTTGTGCCTCTGCTGCCACCGCCTCAGCATCCTCTTGGGGGCTGGGAGCTGGCGCTTGCTTTCTTGTCCAAAGGCAGATTCAGCCTCTTGCACTTCCACCCTTCTCCAAGCACCCAGGATCCGCTGCCTCTCGAGAGAGGTGGCTCCTCTGGGAGTGCCAGCCCAGGCAGCCAGCGCTCCTTAAATCCCTTCCGGGCACTGCGTGGCTATGGGCTGGCCACAGCCAGGATTCTGAGGTCACAGTGGGCTGGCCACACCCATCCCAACGACATCACAATGGCCTCTTCAACTGGCAAGAGCACCCCATCATCACGGGCACTGCATCCCAATGCTGGATGCTATGGAGCTGCCCACACCCGTGGCCTGGCCTCCCTGTGCTGGAGACAGTTCAGCTCTTGCTCTGCCCTTCTCCAGCCATGCTCCTCAAAGATCCCAAGCTGAAGGGCTTCAGCAAGGCACCTGGGGCCAGTTCTGTCACACCTGTCTTCCTTCACTCCAGGTGACCTGTGCATGGTTGCTGGGGTCCATGGGGATAGGCATGCTGGCACCGGGTGCAGGGCAGCTGCTCTTCTGGAAAGCAGCACCTGCCTGCTGCCACCTTTGGAGAAGGAGCCTGTGGGTGTTTTCCTGGCTAATGGGATTTCATTGGGCAAATGATGGAACACAGCTGGAGGAAACTACTTTGATGGGACGCAGTGTTGTGACGGGTTGAGGCAGCCCCCCTCCCCACCACGGGCAGAATAAAACAAGTCAGACAAAACGGATTGCAAAAGTGATGGAAAGTTTAAAAGAAAAGCGGTGAATGTTTACAGAAAGCCAAAAGCAGAGTGACAAAAGAAATCCCAAAACAGTCCCAAGATGATCCCATCCCCACCTGGGGGTACATCCAAGACCCCCAGGGCTCCTTCTTCCCCCCTCCCCACTGCTAGGCTAGTCTCAGCTGGCCAGATCTGAGACTGCCCATCCCCCGTGGCCTTGGGCCTAGCCAGGCCCATGGCCGGGAGACAACATCTCTCCCATTACCGGGTGACGGCAAGGAAGAAAGAGGAGGTGCTTAGGCCTCGCACTAGATCTTATAGTGGTGCAGAGGATTCTGGTAGAAATACCCAATTTCCTGTGTCCACCCACTGGGCTGGACCTCTGGACATAGGAAGCAGGGGGGCACCCAGCCCAAACTGCAACAAGTGTGCTGGGTGCTGGAGAGTCTGTTGAGCTCAGGACCGTGGCCAGCGCTGAGCAGCTCAGTTTGCTCTGTGGGAGCAGAGAGAAGGTTGGGAAATTCTGCCGGGGTTTTACCTTCCAGTTCCTGACTTTTTCTCTCATCTTTCCTTTGTGGTGATTGCACTGCTCTTTGTTCACAGAAATGGAGCTTGGCCCTCCGCCTCCTCCTTCTCCATTTACCTGCCCACACATCTAATACGCCTCAGGGGCCAGGTGGTGAATCCATTGTCTCACCATCCTCCCTTTGTGGGGCACCTGATGGGTGGAGATGATCTCGTCTTGTGCACATTCCCAGGGCTGGGGATGGCTTTGGTGCCCAGTGCCCTGCTGTTGGGGACCGTGTTTGAAGAAGATAGCGCCAGGCACCTGGCTGCGCCTCTCTCCTGGGCAGAGCGCGAAGACGGAGGCGCTTGGCGCAGCCGCTGCCTCTGCCGGGGAAGGGCTGCTGGCGTGCTGGCTGCGGCCATGCCTCCCTACCTTACCGCAGCCCGGGGTAGGCAGCGTGCCTGGTGCGCAGCGGCTGCGGGAAAGGGACAAAGGGACAGGACCTAAGGTGTCTGGTGAACAATGCCGTATCTGGGGCAAGAGCAGTGTGCTGGCACTGCTCCTGCCTGACCAGGCCTGTGGCTCAGGCAAGATATCTAAGCAGGCCAGTTTGTAGTCCCCTTTGCCTTGCTTAGACCTGCCTTGCTTGAAGCTGCCTTGCTGGAAGCTGCCTTGCTGGAAGCTGCCTTGCTTGGACATGCCTTGCTGGAAGCTGCCTTGCTGGAAGCTGCCTCAAGTTGCCCTGCCTTGAGTGCCCAGTCCAGAGCCTGGGATAAAAGCCATGAGGCTGCCCACCGCAAGCTGGAGAGGCCACGAGCCCAGGAGCCAGAGCCAAGCCTGCTTCCCCTTGCAACTAGAGTCCTGCCGTGCCTCAGTTTCCCCAGGAAGGCCAAGAGCCCCTCGTGAGCAGCATCGGATTGCCACCATCCTGCTGGAGCCAGCCCAGCCCCGAGCCTGTGTGGCCTTCCTGCCCATACCCAGCCGTTCCTGGCACACGAGAGCGCCCCCCACAGCCTCAGCAGCATCACTCTCCACTTGGGGTAGAACTCCTCATGAGTCATGAATTCTTGCCTCCTTGTCTTCAGGGCTCTGGTTGAGTCTCCCCCGCTCTGGTCAGGGCCATTTTGTGCTGCGGAATTCTCTTCCTGTCATTCCTCCTGGTTGGCTTAAAATGGTTAAAATGGTTACAGTTGCCTAAACACTGGGCACTCCCACAGGAAATATAGACTCTGGCCCCACAGCAAACCCAGTTCAGCCTCTTTTGGCAATTTTTCATCATAATAAAAAGCATTACTATTGTTGTTAACATTCATGTTTGCCATATCTTCATTATAAATCCATAAATTCCTTGGAGCTGGGAGTGTGTGGTGGTTTGAGCCTTAACTGGGAGTTAAGAGCTCAGGTTGGGGCAAGACTGAGAATCTCTCCCCCATTCCCCCCTCCTCCCTCCCAACAGAGAGAGGAGAAAAGGAAGGAGCAAATTCACCAAACAATAATTTGGAGTAGGCTAGGAAGTAGAGAGATAAAGAGTTGTCTTTAAACTATATATATATATATATATATATATACATAAAACAATAACAAGAAAAGGTTCACAAGGGCAAGGAACAAGGATGGATGGGAGGGGGACAAAACCAAGAGAATAATACAAAACCAGCCTTTCTCTGAGGAAGCGTGGAGGCAGCAGGGAGAAGGATCAGGTTCGACCACATGGCAGAGGAGCAGGAGGGCAGCTGCAGTATCTCTCATCCAGCAGAGGCAGTGTGGTGAAGGCACATCCTGCCCAGATACTAGATCTGGCCCCAGCATGTGGATAGCAAACAAGAGGAGCTGGAAGCCTTGTTACAGCAAGAAAGTTATGATGTAGTTGCCATCACAGAGACGTGGTGGGACGACTCGCATGACTGGAGCGCTGCAAGTGACGGCTACAGGCTCTTCAGGAGAGACAGGCAAGGAAGAAGGGGTGGAGGGGTGGCCCTGTACATCAGGGAGGCACTGGATGCTGTTGAGATGGAGAGCAGGGATGATAGGGTTGAGTGCTTGTGGGTAAGAATTAGAGGGAAGACCAACAGGGCAGACATCCTGGTTGGCGTCTGTTATAGACCACCCAACCAGGAGGAGGATGTTGATGAGGCATTCTATAGGCAGCTTAAGGCTGTCTCAAGATCGCCTGACCTCGTTCTCATGGGTGACTTCAACCTGCCTGATATCTGTTGGGATCTCAACACAGCAGAGAGGAGGAAGTCTAGGAGGTTCTTAGAGTGCATGGAGGACAGCTTCTTATCCCAGGTGCTGTGTGAGCCTACCAGGGGTAAGGCTATGCTTGACCTCCTCTTCACCAACAGGGAAGGGCTGGTGGGTGATGTGGTGGTCGGAGGGTGTTTAGGCACCAGTGACCACGACATAATAGAGTTTTCGGTATGCAGCCAAGCCAAGAGGGGGAGCAAGAAGACCTCCACTCTGGACTTCAGGAGGGCAGACTTCAGGCTACTCAAGGAACTCACTCAGAAGGTTCCTTGGGAAACAGCCCTTAAAAACAAAGGGGTCCAGGAGAGCTGGAGCTGCTTCAAGGAAGAACTCTTGAAGGTGCAGGAACAGGCTGTGCCAGTGTGCCGGAAGATGAGCCGCCGGGGCAGACGGCCAGCCTGGATGGGTGATGAACTTTTAATAGAACTAAGGGAAAAAAGAGGGTGTATCATCTTTGGAAGAAAGGGGAGGCAACCTACGGAATGTTTAGGGATGTTGCTAGGACATGCAGGAAGAAAATTAGGGAGGCAAAAGCCCATTTAGAACTTAGACTGGCCTCTGCTGTGAAGGACAACAAAAAGTCCTTCTATAAATACATCAATAGCAAGAAGAAGGGCAAGGACAACCTCCACTCCTTGGTTGACACGGAGGGGAACGTTGTAACAAAGGATGAGGAAAAGGCAGAGGTACTTAACACCTTCTTTGCCTCAGTCTTCACTAGCAGGGCAGAACGTCTTCCAGACAGCTGGCCTGCAGAGCTGGCAGAAGGAGCCAGAGAGCTGCATAGTTTCCCACTGCTCCAAGAGGAAGTTAGAGATCTACTGAGAAGCTTGGACCCCCACAAGGCCATGGGACCGGATGGGATCCATCCTAGGGTGCTGAGATTGCTGACAGATGAGCTGTCCAAGCCACTTTCCATCATTTTTCAGCAGTCCTGGCTCACTGGAGAGGTCCCAGAAGACTGGAAGCTGCCAACGTGGTGCCCATCCACAAGAAGGGCCGGTTGGATGAGCCAGGGAATGATAGGCCTGTCAGCCTGACCTCAGTGACAGGCAAGATTATGGAGCAGGTCATCTTGTGTGCGATCACACAGCACTTACAGGATGGCCAGGGGATCAGGCCTAGCCAGCATGGATTTAGAAGGGGCAGGTCCTGCCTGACCAACCTGATCTCCTTCTATGATCAGGTGACCCGCCTGGTGGATGTGGGGAGGCCTGTGGATGTGGTCTACCTGGACCTCAGCAAGGCCTTTGACACCGTCCCCCACAGCAAACTCCTGGCCAAGCTGGCAGCCCTTGGCTTGGACAGGATCACACTGTGTTGGGTTAGGAACTGGCTGGAGGGCCGAGCCCAGAGAGTGATGGTGAATGGCGCCACATCCAGCTGGCGGCCTGTCACTAGTGGTGTGCCCCAGGGATCAGTGCTGGGCCCCATGCTCTTCAACATCTTTATTGATGATCTGGATGAGGGCATTGAGTCCATCATCAGTACATTTGCAGATGACACCAAGCTGGGGGCAGCAGTTGATTTGCTGGAGGGCAGAGAGGCTTTGCAGAGGGACCTCGACAGGCTGGACAGATGGGCAGAGTCCAATGGCATGAGATTTAACACATCCAAGTGCCGGATTCTGCACATTGGCCACAACAACCCCAGGCAGTGCTACAGGCTGGGGTCAGAGTGGCTGGAGAGTGGCCAGGCAGAGAGGGACCTGGGGGTACTTGTTGATTGTAGGCTGAACATGAGCCTGCAGTGTGCCCAGGCAGCCAAGAAGGCCAATGACATCCTGGCTTGCATCAGGAAGAGTGTGGACAGCAGGAGCAGGGAGGTCATTGTGCCCCTGTCCACTGCACTGGTTAGGCCACACCTTGAGTCCTGTGTCCAGTTCTGGGCCCCTCAGTTTAGGAAGGATGTTGACTTGCTGGAACGTGTCCAGAGAAGGGCAACAAAGCTGGTGAGGGGTTTGGAACACAAGCCCTATGAGGAAAGGCTGAGGGAGCTGGGGTTGCTTAGGCTGGAGAAGAGGAGACTGAGGGGTGACCTTCTTGCTCTCTACAACTCCCTGAAGGGAGGTTGTAGCCAGGCAGAGGTTGGCCTCTTCTCCCAGGCAGCCAGCACCAGAACAAGAGGACACAGTCTCAGGCTGCACCAGGGCAGGTTTAGGCTGGATGTTAGGAAGAAGTTCTACACGGAGAGAGTGATTGGCCATTGGAATCGGCTGCCCATGGAGGTGGTGGAGTCACCTTCACTGGAGGTGTTCAGGAGAAGACTTGATGGGGTGCTTGGCTGTATGGTCTAGTTGTTGGGTGGGTTGGACTGTTTGATGGGTTGGACGTGATGATCTTGAAGGTCTCTTCCAACCTGGTGTATTGTATTGTATTGTATAGGTTTCCCCTCCTTAAGGAGGAAGACAATTATCAGGTATGGGCATAATTCCAGCTTCACGCTTTCTACAGGCTGAAGCCAGTTGTCTATGAGAGTGCCCATTGGTCAAACCCAGCCTCAAGGAACCTATCAATATTACCCCTGTTGGTAAACAAGTTGCCCCCTCTCTTACTTTGTCTCTGCCACAGCTTCTGCCATCGAGCTTGTTGTTGTTAGCTTCTATTATACATGCATGCATGCATGCTGAAGCCCCGGCATCGTGAGAAGCATTCCAGAGGGAGGTCCTTCACTGAATCCGAGAAGCCAGCGTCGCCACAGCCAGTCATATCTCCAGGAGAGCCCATCGTGCTATCGGAGGACTGGACCAGCCCCCGAGGGTAAGATCTGCCCAGTTGTCGGGGAGAAGGGACTTGATAGAGACTAAGTCCGCATATGCCTAGCCCTGCCATAGCGGTAGAAGAGCCGCCACGTGCGCCGCTCTGAGCCCTGTAACCCCAGGAAGACTAAAGCATTGTTCGTACCTATACTGCACCAAACTCGGGATTATTCCGAGCATCCCGCTGTTCCTTTAAGCCCAGGAACGGAGAAGCTGCATTCTCTCTCTAAGGCTGTTTGCCACGGGGCCGACCCCATTGCTATCGTCCAACCGGGAACCTCTGAGCCCACCTACTGGCAACCGTTGCCCCGCCCTGCTGTGCGAGCCGACTCCCAGGGCCAACCCCACAGGCCGAACCCAACCAGGAACCAGTCCAGCGGCAGTAGTCAGCCGGACCCCCACCTTGCTACAAACAACAGCTACAGAATATCTTCCACGTGCTTTCCACCCACTAGCACTCAGTTCAAAGTATCTGTGTGTAGCAGAGTCATCGCTGACGCACAGAAAGATTGTAATATTGCTGTATGTAGCTAGAAGCCGCCCGTGTTCCGCCGAGTCGCCATCTAGTGGCCAAGCGGCGGAACTGCACCCTTTGTTATATAAAACACAGGGATAGTCTGTAGATAGTTTAATTAAGTTCTAATCATAATACTAAGCCATTTATGGAATGTATTTCATGAACGTGCACTAGAACATGTATATAAGTTGTTGATTCATCGGTTATTAATAATTTGATAATAAAAATGAATATGTTCATAATTCATATTTCATATTCATAAATGTAATAACCTCTTCACAACAGGCAGGAGCCAGAGAAGAAGTGCCAACAGCTACGATGTCCTGCTTTTTATACCCTAGCTGGGCAGGGGGGGGGAGTGGGGGCAGGAGTTGATCTGCTGGAGGGCAGAGAGGCTTTGCAGCGACAGGCTGGACAGATGGGCAG
>JAWKAJ010000266.1:0-19135 GCA_033816785.1 Picus viridis
TTTATACTGAGGTGTTGTTACAGACAAGCTGATGAAGCATGGACTGGATGAACAGACAGTGAGGTGGATTGAAAACCGGGCCCAGAGGGTCATGGTCAATGGCACAAAGTCTAATTGGAGATCAAAGCCTAGTGGGTACCTCAGAGATCAGTACTGGATCCAGTCCTGTTTATCATCTTCATTAATGATCTGGGTGACAGGACACAACATGCTCTCAAAAGTTGGGTAATGGCATAAACCTGGGAGGAGTGGCTCATGTACCAGAGGGTCATGCTGCCTTCCAGAGGAGTATCACAAACTGGAGAAATGAACTGACAGAAATGTCATGAAGTTCCATAAGAAGTGCTAAATCCTGCATCTGGGGAGTAATGATCTCAGACACCAGTACGGGCAGGGGGCTGATCAGCTGGAGGGCAGCTTTGCAGAAAATTCCTTGAGGCTCCTGGTGAACACTGGGTAGAACATGAGCCAGCAATGTGCTCTTGCAGAAAAGAAAGCTATTAGTATCCAGGGCTATGTTAGGAGAAGTGTAACCAGCAAGTCCAGAGAGGTGATCCTTCCCTTCTGTTTAGTACAAATAAAGCCACACTTGGAGTATTGTGTCCAGTTCTTGACTTCCCAGGACAAGAGAGTCCAATGAAGGCTACAATGATTAAGGGACTGAAGCAGCTGTCATATGGGAGAAGGCTGAAAGAGCTGCAACTGTTCAGCTTGCAAAAGAGAAGGCTCAGGTGGAATCTTATCAATACTTGAAGAGAGGGTGCAAAGAAGATGGTACCAGACCATTTACCGGGGTACCCATTGAGAGAACAAAGGGCAGTGGGTAGAAACAGAGGAGGTTCCCTGTGAACATCAGGAAACACTTTTTTCATGCAGTGCAGATTGACCAGAGAGGTTGTGGACTTTTCATTGTTACACATCTTCAAAAACTCTCTAGACGTGTTCCTGAACAGCTGGCTCTGGGTGGCCAAGCTTAGGCAGAATGGTTTGACCAGATGACTTTTAGAGGTGCCTTCCAATCTCAGCCACGCAGTGATTCTGTGAGTGAGCAATGTTTGTAATTTCTGTAATTTCCCCCTGGGGGCCTAGATTCAACTGTACTTTTAGAAGAAATCATCCCACGTCTTTATTTGCCTTCTCCTTAGCCCAGTTTTGGCATTTTGGCTGCACAAGCCTCAAAGTGCAAGCCAGAGAGGTGCCTTCCCTTGCCTTTGCAACGTCCCAGGCACTGCGATAAACCCAATGTTAATCTCACCCCATATTCTGGGCCGATGATCACCTGGGACTTTTGCCCACTTCCTAAACAATTGTTTTTTTAGGTGGTGATGCAGAACAGATGTGGATTGTTCCTTTTGCAACAGCCTTCCTTTTCACTCTGCCAGGTGAATCTGCTCAGGGCAAGTGGGATTTTAAGTGGATGTAGGTATGTGTCTTACCAATTCTTTACATGGTCCTTGGAAGATAAATTATCTAGATAGATTGGATTGCCCTCAGAAAGATTTCAGGTGCACTTATCTCCCTCTTCTTTATAGGAAACACACATACTCGTCATAGGAAAACTGCATCAAGTTTTTCCCACTGTGCAGTAAAGTAACATGTAGACAAAGCAATACTTCAGCATAAGTGAGAAACACCGAATACCTTTATTAAACTGAATGCAAACACTTACAACGTATTACAGGGGCAGCCTTACTTGAAGTATATTATTTTGTTTTTTATTTTATCACAGCATTTTCTGCCCATAGTTACTGAAAAGGAGATGTTCAACTGTTTGATTGGGCTGTTTCTCCTGCTCTGCAGCTCTGTAGCAGGTATGTTTTTTTGACTATTAGCAACCATCTTACCGTACGTAGATCTCACCAAAAGGTGATCTTCTGCAAGTGAAATATTGAAGTTTAGCAAATTGAAAAAAAGGAAAAAAAGAAAAGCATTTTATAAATAGAAGTTAGTGGGTGATTGACTAAGTAGTGTATATATATAAAAATAGCTAATTTATGGAGCTTTGGATGTCTTCTCTGTGGAATGTCGTGATCACGATAGCCTGGATTTGTTTTTCTTTTGTATTTAAAGTATTAAAAAACCAAACACCCTCCCCACCCCCCCCCAAACTTACTTTGTTAACTCTTTCCCTGTTGCACACAACATAGATGAGTAATCTGCTTCTGGAACACATATCATAGTTCAGTTCTTCTTGGATTCTGAACTAACGTTTATGACTTTGAAACACAGAGAAAGCGCTTGAAACAAAAAGGGAAACAAAAAGAAACAGAAAATGGTTTATTATTAATATACCCCAGAGGAGATGATTACAGGAAAACAAGGAAGAAGTTTTATTTTTGATTCCCTTTCATTCACCTGGTGTTCTAGCAAAGAAGTGCTGTCTATAGAACAGAGTGGTGGTGGTGGTGTTATGTAACAGATTAATTAATGAAATTTGGGATCAAGTAATAAGTAACAGAAAAAAAGCCCCAAACCAACAAAAAAAAGCAGGATTTTTAATTAGTGATACTTGAGCTGTTTGATAACCTTGTTGTTGAATTAATTCATTCAGCCTGCTTCTGTGTATTTACACACATTTTGTATACAACTCCTGCGCTCATCCGGAAATATAAATTCTGTAGGGGGTACAAGCATATTGAAATATACTGCAGCTTAGTTGTAAATGTTAAGCTTACCAGTTCAATGTATTTTCCGACACAGCAGTTAGTAATGATAACATCTAAACAGTATGCATACCTTTTACATATAAGAATGGTTTTAAACAAACAAATTTAAAAAGACAAGAGGCTCTCTTCATTTTAAGCTATTAAAAAACATTAGAGTTGAAATTTTTCACTATTTCTGGGAAGAAATATAGAAATATAATTTTTGCATAGTATCTATGGTAACGTCAATGCGAATTGCATTTCCTAACAGCAATGTCTGATTCGAGTGACTGAGCATTTCATTTGAACTCTGTATGAAAAAAATCTAATTAAATTGATCTGTAGAGAACAAAACAAATTACTGTTTTCCACTGGCATTTTTATTAATTAGGTTATGTGATATCCTTGATTTTGTTTTTAGATGAAAACTCTGTCAGAGATGCTGACATCTTTCCTTCATCTCCTGAAATTGAAAGAGGATCCACTCTGAAACTATACTGTTTCCTTGGAAAACACTATACACCTCAAAGAAATGCAAGCCACATAATTTGGAAATTGAATCGTGAATTGATTGCTCAGGAAAACTATAACACTGTGAACTCGACTATATCTAGTGTAACCATCCATAATTTCACTTACAACAAAGCTCATGTACAATGTTTCATGAAGTACCCAGACAAGGAACAACTTCTGGTTCACACTGAAGTAGAATCTGGCTGTAAGTAGAATACTGTAAAAATAATTTTAGCATCTTCTCGTAGCTTATTATCAAAAGTGTACTTTTAAAACAGCTTTCCTTAGCTTGTGGCCTTGTAAGACACCTGTATTCATGTATCGCCTATGTGTTTTTTTCTCCTGAAATTAAGTATTAACTTGCAGACATTCTTTACTGATGCTGGTTCATAACGTCTCTCACTCCTGACTTGGCCAGCTGAAGGGAGTGGAGGTTTTCCACTGAGTTGAAAGGATACTGGGTTTGCCCCTTTGGCTATGTCTTCTATCTAGCCTAGAAAACTTCAGCTTTCTCCAGGGAGGATTTCCTGCCTAATCCTCAATTCTGAAAAATTCTTAGCCTGGAGAAGAGGAGGCTCAGGGGAGACCTTATTGCTGTCTACAACTACCTGAAGGGAGGCTGTAGACAGGCAGGGGTTGGTCTCTCCTCCCAGGCAACCAGCACCAGAACAAGAGGACACAGTCCCAAGCTGCACCAGGGGAGGTTTAGACTGGATGTTAGGAAGAAATTCTTCATAGAGAGAGTGACTGCCCATTAGAATGGGCCGCCCTGGGAGGTGGTGGAGTCACCATCTTTGGAGGTGTTTAGGAGGAGACTTGATGGGGTGCTTGGTGCCATGGTTTAGTTGATTAGATAGTGTTGGATGATGGGTTGGACGCGATGATCTCGATGGTCTCTTCTAACCTGGTTTATTCTATTCTATTCTAAATGTATCTCTGTATGAATATATTATAATCTCTAATGAGAACATTACAGGATACATGTGTATGTACACATATGCATATTCTCTAATTTATTGTATGGATTTAGTCCAGGTGATGCTATCATATGCCTGTGGGTCCCATCCTGGTAACAAAAGATGGAATAAAAAGCAGTAGAAGGTGTTAGCTGTCCACATAGTTTAATGCATGCTAAGATTGTAAGTAAAAGAAAGATATTATGAGTGTTATATTAAGTCTGACAGGAAAACAGTGTTTTGGAGAAGGGACTTTTCCAACCAATTCATTTGCATTTGTTGAAATTCTTTTCCTTTCAAGTCTAATTTTTCTTATAGAGTGAAGACGTCTGGCTTTAACAAAGAGGTCTTGTAAAGCTGTTGCATTTTTTATGGATGACTTCAGACTGTAGAGATTGCAGAGTTGTTTCCTTTTTGCTACCTTGCTTATAAGGTAGTTTAGAATTAGTGATCTCTTCTAGGTCATATAGGTATGTTTCTGAGGAAGTTGTCTGCTGTACTCTGAGGTCCTGCAGGATCTTCAGACTAGGGGTTTTCATATGGTGAGTTGTTAGACAGTCTGGGAAGTACCCAGAAGAAGTTTTATCTTTCAGAGAATGCCTTTTCCTAAACTTTTGTCCTGTTTCTTTGTTTTCCTCTTACTCTCTGGAGTATATTTAGAGGTTCAGAACAATGCATGTAGTGGTTTTGTGTAAGGTAGTGATGTACTGAAAATACTGTCAGGTTCACTTAGTTAAGTATTTCTGGGAAGCAGATGGAGAAAATCTCTCTGTCTCCTCAGGGGAGTTTGATTTTGGTTTTATGAGGAATTTTGAGGGCAATAAGAAAATATAAATTGAAGTGCTGTGCATGTTTTTTAGTGAAGTAAGCTGTAATCTGTTTTTTGACCAACAAAATCAGTTGTATGTTAACATTACTTATTTTTATTGGATTTTTTTTCCTAAACCTTTGTCATTGTAGTTCCACCGGATACACCAACAAATATTTCCTGCACTTTTTACTTTAATACTAAACTTACCTGCACCTGGAACTCAGGAAGAGAAACATATCTTATGACAAACTACACTCTTTACCGCAAAATGTAAGTACAGGATGTATTTGGAACTGGACTTCTGGGGTGAGGCCACCAATTCCCTTCCTCTCATATACTGACTTCTGTTTGAAAAGACCAGCTGGAAGCATGGAGTTCAGAGTCATGCTGTTTCCTCGGTACATTCAATTATTTTTGCCAGGGGTTGAAAAAAGTTTCAATCTGATACATTTTATATATGCTGTATAAAGGAAATTTATTCAGTAGACAAATATTTATGTCAGAATTGCTTCACTTGTTTCCTTGAAGTAACAATATTACTTAGATGAAAAGCTGAGTGAGTGTTGGTACAAATGGAGAATGGAGGCACTTTGTGCAACTGTGAACCAGAAACTTTCTGTGTAACTAGCTATCTTCACTTTGGGTAAAAAAGATTATTTCCTCCTCTACTTTAAACTGTTAAAATCCCTTATGTTCTGCTTGACACCTGTAGGTTTTAGCGTAGGCACCTTTGGCATCATGATTTCAGTGAAAGAATCCAGAGTTAGTTGTCCTTTTTGGATTGCCTCCATCCTGGGATTTGTTATAGAAGCACAAATACTTGATTCTTTCATGTCTGTTAAATTTTAAATACTGCTTAGGAGCTTACTTTTTCGTAAGTCACTGTAAAAATGGTGAAATCAGTGTTGTTCCACAGCAGATCTCAGATAGTTTTGAAGGTGTTAGCACAGATTTTGTCCTGAATCAGTCTGTTCTTCATAGCAGTGCTGCTTGTAGTGCTCTTATTCTACCTAATCAAGACTCTAGGTAATAAAATTTCATGAAGTGTTTTCTAAAATGTCTAAAATTAATTTTGAGAACTGGAAGGAATTCACATTCTAGAAGAGGGGTTGTATTCTAAAGATGCTAGCATATGATGTACTTTTTTTAAAATTTAAATGGTAGGGCAGGAAAACATCTTTAGTTTTATCACCATTTTAGGCTTCTGTCTTCATTAGGTGGAGCATTCATACTGGTTTTAGTGTTTCTATATTTTATAACCTAGCTGAGTTTGGGAAACTGCAAACTAGAACAGCTATTGAAAGCAAGTTTCAATATTGTTTCTTCCTGTACCAGCACAAATTCTTAACCACAGTAAAATCTAACCATTAATTTTAATCTAGGTAACTCCCATACTTCACTGTATGACTGCAAAAGCATTGGCACAAGGGGGCAGAGCTGTGGATCGAAAACAATCAGCTGTTCATGTTAGGGAAGGTAGAACTGCTTCCCTTTGCAGCAATGCAGGCTTACCTTAGCTTAAAAGTGTCCTTGAAATACCAGCCTCAAACTGTTTATGACTTGCACAAATATCTGTGTGCTTAATGCGTAATATGAAATGTTTAACACAGGGCTCATATGTGAGTTTTTCTTTGTTTGATAATTCCTCTGGGGCTTGAAACAAATTTTGTTAGTTTTGCATCCCACTGTATTTATTATGCAAGTATATGCTGTAAATACAGAATATTATCAATGTATTCTTTCAGGAAAATCTGTCAAATTTCTATTACCTTGGTAGTCTATTATCTTGGTAGTGGTACAATTTGGCCTTATTTATTTAATATTAAAAAGATTAATAAAAGCTTGCTTTCACATAATTCTGTGGCATGTGTTACTAGCTGTGTCTACCTGCCTGTATTTTTAAAGAAGGTCTTCCACGGAGTGACATGATTTCACTGCTTTTTGAGTCTTTAATCTAAAATAGTAATAGCATATGGACCCCCCATTAAGGCATTTTTTACTCTTCATTACTGGTTCTGGAAAGTTGTCTTAATGATTGCTGTTACAACTAATTGAGTCTGCACAGGCTATTCATATGCATTTACAGGAGCAGTGGAATTAAGAAAGAGTACTTGTTTGCACAATCATATTGTGTAAGGAGATGTTCACTGGTAAGACTTTGCTGCAGCTCCATACTGATAATGATTAAATAGTAATGCAAAAATCAATTGAAGTTATTAAAAAAGAATCCTATAATTTCTAATTCCTTCTATTTTCTCTTGATTTTTAGGATGTCAGAAGGAGGGGTATTCTGCTGTGAAAGCAAAACAGAATCATGTTCATTTCATCATCCACATACTCCATATAGTAGTTCATCTTGTTTTCAGGTGAAAGCTGAAAATGTTTTGGGTGAAGCCTCCTCAGACTGTATTCCCATCCCTATGGAAAACATAGGTAATTAATAGCGAGAGTTAAACAGATAAAAAGCATGATATGTTGAGCTGACTGTACCCTCTCCAATTCTTTTTCCTCCTTACATCATACAGCTTAGAGAAATCTGAAACAAATTGTCTAATAAAAGTTGGTTTACATAGAATAAGCTAAGGAAAAGATAATTTTTCAGTAGCATGGTTTTGAAACTATTATTCAGGTTTCATCTGGTTTTAAATTTGTTCCAGTTTTCAAGTGCCATCTGATTTTAATTCTTAGTTAAAATTAGAAAGTCTCTGAAATTATATTTAAGGTTAAATAAACTATTTCATCCTTCCCAATTATTTTTTCATCAAAACTGGATGTTTTGAATTTGATTGAAGCAAGTCTCTTTTTTTCATGGTCTTTCACAGCAATTTTCAGCAATTTCCTGTTAGTGTGCTGTACTCATACTATGAAATAAATACAACATGTTTGTAAGCTAATGTTTGACATGTCCTTTATAAATGACTAAGTTTTAAATTATTAATAAGTACAGGTCATATTCTGAAACTTTTTATTAAAACTTGGACTGGCCATAAATGAGTATTGTAATTCCTCCATTCCTGCATAGGAATGTTAAAGAATTACCTGTACTGTGACTCTCAGGAGCTTGCCTCTTCTCCCTCGTGCTGTGCTGCATTTTCTGATGCCTCATATTAGTGTAGTTAATCAACAGCCTTTTTTAGAGTTTTTTGCTGCAGGACTCCATCTGCTTGTCAGCCATATGCTCTTTACTCCCTGTGCTCAGATGTGCTGTGCCTTCTCGTTAATTCCCACATCCTCTGTACCAGCCATCTCTTTTCTCTGTGTTAGTCCATTCTTTTCCTATTGTCTACTTCTATCCCCCTCTAATCCTTTTCAAGTGAGTTTGTCCCTCATGTGCAGTTTGGCCTCCCAGCTCCTCATTCTTTCTTTTCCTTGCTGACACAGATGAAAGAAATCTGCACATCAGTTTGAGAGCAGGTTTTCAGCATTTAAATAGGTTGTGTGTGCAATCTCTCATATAGATAACTACCAAGACTTATGCCTATAAACTGAACCATCATGTGAATAGTCTGATAGGACGTGTGTTATTGGAATACACATAGGTGGAAAAATGTTGAACTTTTGTAACAGGGGAGAAATGCTTCTAATGTTTTTCTTTCTCCATTCAGTGAAATTAGACCCACCTGAAATACTTTCAGTTGAAAGAATCACTGATATGAAACAGTTGCTTACAGTAACCTGGAAAATGCCTGAGAAGATTATCTCTTCAAAAAAGTTTTCTTGCCAAGTTCAATACAGAAACTTATATTCAAACTCTTCGGTAAGCTACATATATTTTCTTCTGAGTGTTAGTTTCTAATTTTTTAATGTTATATAAGGCTAAATTTTAAAAAAAGACAACAAATGTTTGGAAATAATTATTAAAACCTTGTTATTTTAGTGGAGCATAGTTAGGTATACATGACATTAATATAATGGTTGGCTAGGATTAATTGTTCTCGAAACAGTGACTGTTTTGGTACATGCCATACTTCTGAATAGATTTCTAAGGGATGACATTAGGCTCAGGGATTACATGCACAATCATAGTATTTAATCTTCCCATTGCATTTTGGTGTTAAACCCAGCTTTTACTCTTGACCAGAATAGCTGAATCAGATTAGGGTGCACTAATGATACACTGCTTTTCAAGTGAATTAAAGTATAAATTTTTCATGGAAAATAAAGGAAGTTGCTACTCTGAGTTTGTCTTTCTGACTCTTAAATGGAGCTGTTAGAGAAGAAACAGGTTTTAGTAATTTGCTTCTTTCGGGTGGCCTATTCCAATGCTCCTCAGTATGGAAGTGATTTTATTTGTGGTATTGTTATCTCTTCTTCCAAATGTAAGAATGGGTCAGGTTGCCTTTTTTTTAAAATTTTTTTTTAAAGTTCATTGACTGGGATGCCTGCCCTGACTTGACTATATTGTACATTAAATGCATAATTCTGGGAGAGAAGAGTTCTTAATACTGAAGGTGTTTTTAACTAGTATTCTCATCACATTCTTACAGCAAGCATCTTTGTGGTAAATATGGCATGTTAGCTGGTATTGGTAATCTGATGGGTAGGCTGGCTCAGGTCAACCCAGAACCTAATATTTTATATTAATAAATTAATATAAATTAATAGTTAAAAGACCTTTTCAATGTGTTGATTTCTTTGGAGTCAAGACACTGGTGTTCTTGTGATGCTTACATGTATATGAGATCTTTCCTAAATGTTGAAAACATTGCAAAGTTGTAGCATTATTGTGTCTATCAGCACCTACATAAGAATTAATCTATCTACTTCTTTCACTATCAAATGCAGTCTACACCTATTTTCTTCCTCAGAACTTAGCTGCATATTTCCACAGACATTCTAGAAAAAAAAAAAAAATTGGTCATGAGCAATAATGACAAAAATTTCCTGAGTTTAGTTCTTCAGGATCTCAGATGGGCATGAATTATATTTTTGTCTGTAGCCAGCCAAATGGCAGTGGCTAAGACAGCCTTGAAACATCAGTTAAATACAGGAGCTGTTCTTCTGTCAGTACATACATGTAAAGGACAAATATTTCCTTGACCTATTAAGCTTTCCTACCAAAATGATCTGAACAGTTTGCTCTGGGCCATTTTTGTGCTGAATGAAAAGAAGATGACCTCAGTTTGGGCTTGCATATAGTAAGTTTCTAATTACTATTAAATACAGTTAACAGCCTTTTGGTGAGAAAGTAAAAGCTATAGGGAAGTGTCTGTAATTCATTGTCAAGTTCTGCAGGAGGCTGGTAGTAGTTTTGAAGCCCTTCTTACTGCAGGTTGGATAAAGGGTCTGTCACCTAGGAGTGGTTTGTAGATCCCTGAATACATACTCATAGAAGCAGTCTTCTGTTTTTGACAGTTTCTTGAGGTTAGAATGGACTTAAATTTTCAGTATTATTAGGCAGTGTACCTCCCATTATGGTGTTCAAAGGAGTGGTGTTAAGGAATTTATTGAATAATTAAGATATGGCAAATGGATATTAATAAAAGCATTAATAAGAAAATAAGAATTCTGCACAGGTTTTTGGCCCTGATGTAAATCTGTGTGATATTGCTACTTCAGCTTAGCTCCCAAGAGTGACGTCCTTACTCTAAAACTTACCTTTGCTGACCTTGTTGGAATTCAGCTAATTCAACATTTATTTTAGCACCTTTTTGTTTCAGTCATCTGAAATTTGAGAGGAGTTAGAATAGAATAGAATTAACTGGGTTGGAAGAGACCTTTGAGATCATCGAGTCCAGCCCATTATCCACCACCATCTAATCAACTAAACCATGACACCAAGCACCCCATCCAGTCTCTTCCTAAACAGCTCCAGTGATGGTAACTCCACCACCTCCCTGGGCAGCCCATTCCAATGGCCAATCACTCTTTCTCTGAAGAACTTCTTCCTAACCTCCAGCCTAAACCTCCCCTGGTGCAGCTTGAGACTGTGTCCTCTTGTTCTGGCGCTGGTTGCCTGGGAGAAGAGACCAACCCCCACCTGGCTACAACCTCCCTTCAGGTAGTTGTAGACAGCAATAAGGTCTCCCTGAGCCTCCTCTTCTCCAGGCTAGGAATACTATCATAGTATCAGCCAGGGTTGGAAGGGACCACAAGGATCATCAAGATCCATCCCCACTGCAACTTCAGCTCCCTTAGGCTCGCCTCACAGGGCTTGTGCTCCAAACCCCTCACCAGCTTTGTTGCCCTTCTCTGGACACATTCTGGCAAGTCAACATCTTTCTTGAACTGAGGGGCCCAGAACTGGACACAGGACTCAAGGCGTGGCCTAACCAGTGCAGTGTACAGGGGCAGAATGACCTCCCTGCTCCTGCTGGCCACACTCTTCCTGATGCTGGCCGGGATGCCATTGACCTTCTTGGCCACCTGGGCACACTGCTGGCTCATGTTTAGCCTCCTATCAACCAGTACCCCCAGGTCCCTTTCTGCCTGGCCGCTCACCAGCCACTCTGACCCCAGCCTGTAGCACTGCATGGGGTTGTTGTGGCCAATGTGTAGAACCCGGCACTTAGATGTGTTAAATCTCATGCCTTTGGACTCTGCCCACCCTGTCCACTCTGTCCAGCCTGTCAAGGTCCCTCTGCCGATCTCTCCTACCCTCTAACAGATGAACACCTGTCCCCAGCTTGATGTCAGCTGCAAACTTACAGATGATGGACTCAATGCCCTCATCCAGATCATCAGTAAAGATATAGAACAGGATGGGGCCCAGCACTGTTCCCTGGGGACACCACTAGTGACTGGCTGCCAGCTGGATGTGGCACCATTCACCACCACTCTCTGGGCTCAGCCCTCCAGGCACTTCCTAACCCAGCACAGAGTGCTGCTGTCCAAGCCATGGGTTGATAGCTTCACCAGGAGTTTGCTGTGGGGACGGTGTCAAAGGCCTTGCTGAAGTCCAGGTAGACCACATCCACAGCCTCCCCACATCCACCAGTCGGATCACCTGATCATAGAAGGAGATCAGGTTGGTCAGGCAGGACCTGCCCTTCATAAATCCATGCTGGCTGGGCCTGATCCCTTGGCCATCCTTCAGGTGCTGTGTGATCAAACTCAAGATGACCTGTTCCATAATCTTGCCTGGCACTGAGGTCAGGATGACAGATCTGGAATTCCCTGCTTCATCCAACAGGCCCTTCTTGTGGATGGGCATCACGTTGGCCAGCTTCTAGTCTTCTGGGACCTCTCCAGTGAGCCAGGACTGTTGAAAAATGATGGAGAGTGGCTTGGACAGCTCAACTGCCAGCTCTCTCAGCACCCTAGGATGGATCCCATCCGGTCCCATGGACTTGTGGGGATTCAAGCGGATAAAGAAGTCTCTAACTACTTCCTTAATTATTGTTTTCTGCAGTTCAAAGGAGAAGACATTAGTGCTGATGTAGTGATTATATCAGTTCTTCTATAAAGAAATGCTTAAATCTTTCTATATTTTTTATTGTTTTGTTCAATTTCACATTGTCCGTTCACTTGAGTTGAGGCATCAGTTCCAGTTCCTGGTTTTCCTGCCTTCTTTCACCTTTTCTCAGAAGCTTCTGATAGCTTCTGACTCCCATCAGTGAGATGTGAATGGGCTTCTTTTAAGATGAGGAAATTACCTTGTCATTCCTTTTCCAAGAAGATAATGCATCAACTATTTCTCATACTCTTATCTTCCTTTTAACATCTAAAGGCTGCGTATTCCCTTTTTCTCTTGGTAACAGAATTTCCTGTGGTTTTGTTAGTCTTTTCATTTTAATTATATGCTAATAATCTTTGAGATGTACTGCAGCCACACTGTTACATGGCTGAGAGCTAGAAGACCTTTTAACCCAGAAAAGAAAAACAGGAAACAAGTACCACAATCTTACAAGAAGCAGGTGATCATGGCTCCCCCAGGGATGCTTCTGCTGTGACGTGGGGCTGTGCCCAAGACATTATGGTGATGCCAGCTTTAGCAACAGCCAGTTACTTCCCACCAGTGGGAACTGCAGTCATCCAGCAGTTCCTGTGTCAGCACAGCTGTTCCAGAATCATGTGTGAGCTGCCCCTAGTTCATGCCACAGGCCAGTCAGTACAGACCTAGTTTTGGCTAGTGTTTCAAACCCAGAGTTTTACAGGGACAATGAAGATGCTACACAGGAGAATTAAGTATAAACTAAGTAATTTTCAGTTTCAGAGGAGTGATCTGGGAAACACAAGAACTGCAGCGTTGGTAGTTTTTTAGAAACTGTCCTATCTGCATGCAAATTTATAGCAAATAGTTTTTGCTATCATATCTGCTTTCAGGAAATTGTCATGGTCCCACTGAATTATGGAGAGAAAACAGGATCGTGTAATCTCACAGGTCTGTGGGACTCCACAGAGTATTCAGTTGCAGTTCGGTGTATCAGTGTTGGGTCAATGTTCTGGAGTGAATGGAGTAGAGGGGAAAATGCAAGCACAGAAGAGAAAGGTAGGCTAACTATTCAGTAAGCTTTGCTTTGGTTATGCTTTGGGGCATTAGGATGTAGTAATGGAAAAAAGTATTTTCAGAGTACTATCAGTTTATTGAGTTTGGAATTCTGTTGTTTAAACAGAACATGTGCCTTCTGTTTAAATGTAGAAGAGGGAAAACTGAAAGACAAGCAAGAAGTGGAGAAGACTTGATAGGGGATACAAAACAGGTCTGAGGAAAAAAATGGGTGAATAAACAACAAATAGAGGGAAACTGAAAGGGTATTGGTGGGGACTGAGCATTGCAAAGTACAACTGTAGCAGAAATTTAGTACAGCAATTATGTCCAATAAGTTTAAAGTAGAGCAACTGAATTTCTATTTATAAAACAAAACTAGAAAATCTCCTCTAGAACTCAACAAATAAAAGAACACAGAAGGAAACTTAAAGAAAGAGATAAATAGTATTCCATAGGGAAAAAAGGCATCACATTACAAAGGGAAAACAATAAGCTGCTCTTTGACTGTATTATTTTAAACCTCTTGATTGGTTTTATCATAATTACACTTTTGAATATAACAAAATTTTCAAGATATTTTTGTATCTTTAAATAGCTCCTTCAGAAAAAGTGGATTTGTGGAGGGTAATTGAGTCCTCACCCTCATCTGGAAGCAGATTTGTACATCTTCTGTGGAAGGTATATGTACATTTTGTGAATTGATACTCATGTTAGTACCCTGCAGCTGATATCTCATTTAAGTATTTCAGTGTTGTGGGATGTATAGCTGCCAGATAGTTTTGCTGTCATCAGAAAAAACCCTCACTGAACTAAAGCAGAATTGTAAAGGTTTTCATTTACTGAACAGGCCATGAATAGAGTTTTGTGATCCTGTGCGGAAATGAAAGGTGTAATTATGCTCAGATCTTAGAAAATCCAATTGAAAGTCCTGGCAACAGCTCTTAAATGATACAGCTTGCCAAAACTGTGTTTAATTTCACTTTGCATTCAAATCTCAGTATTTGACTTTTGAACCTTACTTTCAATGAAATTGTTGCAGCTCACTGTCCTGAAAATAGGTCTGAAGAAAGTATTTTGCTTTTCTAAACAGAGTATAATAACTTTGTGATTTGATCTGGATGTTCTAATACAGTATGTACTTTTGATTGTACAAATAAGACTGTGAAATACTTAATACTGCCTTTTCTTCCCCTTTTCTTTCTTTTTTAATAGCCATTAAAAAACTTTCCACCTTCTGGGAGAGTTCTAGGTTACAAAATACAATATTTTCCAGAAAATGATGCTTCACTTAAAAGGACAAACTTCTCTGTGAGTAAGAACGTTAGTTTACTGTTAAATGAAGAGGCATACAGAATATCTGTTACTGCTTATAACTCTGCTGGATATTCTCCTGAAGCTGTTTTGAGGATTCCATCCACTAATGAAAAAAGTAAGAATTCTCAGTGTCATGATATACTTTTATCATTACAAAAACCCTACTTTCCTGACGTTTGTTTGTGTTCTGTTAGAGTGGAAGCAAAACCGTGTTAGGACTTCTGTCCTTATCTGTTTTTATATACCTGTGCTATGTACAAAAGCTGTGTGTTTCATTACTTTTAACTTGAACAATAATATTGGACTGATGTGTTTTGCTATTACATAACAAAACTAAACCGTTATTGTGGGGGTTTTGTTTTGACATACCAGCACTTTGTGATGTTGTGTTAGAATTTCTGTGTTACTACTTTCTGGGGGATTTTCTGGGCTTATTTTACAACTTCATTGAGTCCCACACAATTCTGTCTCATCTCCCTACTGGATCGAGAAGTAGGTTACCACAGCCCACTATTGCAATATAGTTCAAAGGTGTGTTTAACAGGTGTCCCTAAGATGAGTCAGTGGAAGCAGCAAGAGAAACATTTACTATGTATTCCCAAATTGCCCAGGAGGCTGGTGTGCTCTGGCACAACTGTTGTGGCTTTTGGCTCTTATTTTACTATTGCTATCTCTGTGAGAACTTGTGTTGCAACTTTCTGCTGCCCACCTGTGATCTGGAAGAAAGGCTGCATTTGACAATCTTGAATCACTTCTCTATCAGCTGTTCAGGAAGTAATTTGAAGTGACCCCCTGGAACTGCTTGAAGTTCACTTCTCATCAGAAAGCTGAATATGTAGACCTGATGTCATGTCCTGGAGGTTGCTGACAACCTTTCTATCTACTTCTGCATTCCACAAGAAACTGTTTTCCTGATTTTCCCCTGCTCTGACATGCGATTTCCCCCTTCTTTTTTCCTCTACATACATCTATTTCCCCCTATCTATTTCACCAGCTCTTTTTTTTTTTTTTTATCCCCTTCTGCTTTGCCACCCTGGGTGTCTCCCTGGCAGAGAGGCTGGTGCCACCAACAGACTTTGGGGGGTTTTGATCTTGGGGAATTCTCTGTGGCACTGGATCTGCTAGCAACAGCTGTGTCGTATCTGTCCCAGAGGGGGACAAAGATTCTAGCACATGAGAATGGCCTATCCCACAGAGGGAAAAGGGTTCTAGGAAGGGAGTTGGCAGGTCTCATTTTCAGGGCTTTAAACTAGGTTTGAAGGGGGAAGGGGCTGAAACCAGTCCCCCCAGACAGGAGTCTGAGGCTGGTAAGCTGGAGTCAGGGGAGAAACCAGCAGCCCAGCTGAAGTGCATGTACACTAATGCACACAGTATGGGTAACAAATAAGAGAAGCTGGAAGCCTTGTTACATCAGCAAAGTTATAATGTAGTTGCCATCACAGAAACGTGGTGGGATGACTCACATGACTGGAGCACTGTAATTGATGGCTACAGGCTCTTCAGGAGAGACAGGCGAGGGAGAAAGGGTGGAGGGCTGGCCTTGTACATCAGGGAGGCTCTAGATGCCATGGAACTAGAGATTAAGGATGATCAGGTTGAGTGCCTGTGGGTGAGAATTAGAGGGAAGGCCAACAAGGCTGACATCCTAGTTGGAGTCTGTTATAGACCACCCAACCAGGATGAAGAAGTTAATGAATTATTCTATAAGCAGCTTAAGGCTGTCTCAAGATAGCCAGACCTTGTTCTCATGGGTGACTTTAACCTGCCTGATATCTGCTGGGAACTCAACACAGCAGAGAAGAGGCAGTCTAGAAGGTTCTTAGAGTGTATGGAGGATAGCTTCTTATTCAAGTTGCTGAGTGAGCCTACCAGGGGTAAGGCTTTGCTTGACCTCCTTTTTACAAAGAGAGAAGGGCTGGTGGGAGATGTGGTGGTTGGAGGCTGTCTGGGGTCCAGTGGCCATGAAATAATTGAGTTTTCAATATGCAGTCAAGCTAAGAGGGGCAGCAGCAACAAAACCTCCACTCTGGTCTTCTGGATGGCAGACTTCAGGTTACTCAAGGAACTAACTCATAAGGTACCTTGGGAAACAGCCCTTAAAAACAAAAGGGTCCAGGAGGGCTGGACCTACTTCAAGAAAGAACTCTTGAAGGCACAGGAACAGGCTGTGCCAATGTGCCGGAAGATGAGCCGCCGGGGCAGACAGCCAGCATGGATGGGCAATGAGCTTCTGGGTGAATTAAGGGAAAGAAAGAGGGTGTGTCATCTTTGGAAGGAGGGAGAGCTTACCCATGAAACATTTAAGGATGTTGCTAGGTGATGTAGGAAAAAAAAAAAACTGGAGAGGCAAAAGCCCATTTAGAGCTTAGACTGGCCACTGCTGTGAAGGACAACAAAAAATGCTTTTATAAATATTTTAATTGCAAGAGGAGGGGCAAGGGCAACCTCCACTCCTTGGTGGACATGGAGGGGAATATTGCAACAAAAGATGAGGAAAAGGCAGAGGTACTTAACACCTTCTTTGCCTCAATTTTTAATAGCAGAATAAGTTGTCTTCTGGACAACTGGCCTCCTGAGCTGGCAATTGGAGTCACAGAGTAGTTTAGTTCCCCTGTAATCCAGCAGGAAGTAATTAGAGACCTGCTGAGCCACTTGGATCCCCACAAGTCCATGAGACCAGATGGGATCCATCCTAGGGTGCTGAGAGAGCTGGCAGATCACAGAATCAGTAAGGTTGGAAAAGACCTCAAAGATCATCAAGTCCAACCTATCACCCAACACCTCATGACTACTAAACCATGGCTTCAAGTGCCATGTCCAATCCCTTTTGAACACCTCCAGGGATGGTGACTCCACCAGTTCCCTGGGCTGCCCATTCCAATAGCCAATAAATAACTCTTTCTGTGAAGAACTTTCTCCTCACCTCAAGCCTAAACCTCCCCTGGTGCAGCTTGAGACTGTGTCCTCTTGTTCTGTTACTGGTTGCCTGGGAGAAGAGACCAATCCCCACCTGGCTACAACCTCCCTTCAAGTAGTTGCAGAGAGCAAGAAGGTCTCCTTGAGCCTGCTCTTCTCCAGGCTAAGCAACCCCAGCTCCCTCAGCCTCTCCCTCATAGGGCTTGTGCTCCAAACCCTCACCAGCTTTGTTGCCCTTCTCTGGACATTTTCAAGAGCCTCAATGTCCTTCTTAAACTGAGGGGCCCAGAACTGGACACAGGACCTAAGGTGTGGCCTAACCAGTGCAGAGTACAGGGGCACAATGAATTCCCTGCTCCTGCTGGCCACACTATTCCTTATACAATTCAGGGATGCCATTGGCCTTCTTGGCTACCTGGGCGCATCGCTGTCTCTGTTCAGCCTGCTATCAACCAGTAACCCCAGATCCCTTTCTGCCTGGCTGCACTCCAGCCACTCTATCCCCCCAGCCTGTAGTGCTGCATGGGGTTGTTGTGGCCACAGTGCAGCCCCTGGCACTTGGACTTGTTGAATGTCATCATGTTGGACTCTGCCCATCTGTCCATCCTGTGAAGTTCCCTCTGGAGAGCCCTTCTACCCTCTAACAGGTCAACACCTGCCCCCAGCTTGGTGTTGTCTGCTAATTTACTGGATGATGGACTCAATTCCCTCATTCAGATCATCAATAAAGATGTTAAACCCAGCACTGGAAGTGTTAAGAAGAGACTGGATGAGGCACTTATTTCCCATGGCTTACTTGATTAGATGCTGTTGGGTGATAGGTTGGACTCGATGATCTCGAAGGTCTTTTACAACCTGGTTAATTTTGTTTTCATTCAGGCTTTCATTGCCTTCATTCTGCAGGTTAATGCTTTACTGCCATTCATGACTTTATTTGTTTTACTGTTTTCGTATTGCCTTTTATCACCTCATTTAAAACCTGCTTATCTGCACTACTTGTAAAAGTGGTTGTAAATTGGTAACTGCAAATTTTGCAAACTTAAACTGTAAAATTTATATACTACGAGACTGGTCACTGGTTCTGTATGTGTGAATACCCTTGAGTATTTTCTCCTCAGTCCCCCACACCTGCCCCTTTTCATTGTGACAATTCTTATATGTAATGTAAAATTATTTAGAGCATGTGAACATAGATATAAATCACCTTTTAAACCTTCCTTTTATAACCTTTACGTTAAGTTTCATGGTTTTCTGAAGATGCAATATCTGTTTGCTATAATCAAATTATTTGCTTGCTGTGGTCTTTATGGAGGTAGAATTGCCAACATTTCTCCTTTTCAACTTCTAGCTTCTCAGATTATTGAAACAGTGAGGACCTTCACAACAAATGAAGACGTGTTTGTGGAATGGACAGCTTCTGAAGCAGAAGTAACTGAGTATATAGTTGAATGGTATAAGGAACTGGAGACAAATCCTTTTGGTAGATCATGGCAATATATAACAAATTCTACAGTCTGGAGAGCTAACAAAAGTATGTTCATTTACCAGT
>JAWKAJ010000267.1:0-19161 GCA_033816785.1 Picus viridis
ACTCAAGGTGCGGCCTAACCAAAGCAGAGTACAGGGGCACAATGACCTCCCTGCTCCTGCTGGCCATACTATTCCTAATGCAGGCCAGGATGCGGTTGGCCCTCTTGGCTGCCTGGGCACACTGCTGGCTCATGTTCAGCTTCCCATCAACCAGCAACCCCAGGTCCCTCTCTGCCTGGCCTCTCTCCAGCCACTCTGACCCCAGCCTGTAGCGCTGCCTGGGGTTGTTATGGCCAATGTGCAGAACCCGGCACTTGGATGTGTTCAATCTCATGCCATTGGACTCTGCCCATCTGTCCAGCCTGTCGAGGTCTCTCTGCAAAGCCTCTCTGCCCTCCAGCAGATCAACTCCTGCCCCCAGCTTGGTGTCATCTGCAAATTTACTGATGATGGACTCAATGCCCTCATCCAGATCATCAATAAAGATGTTGAAGAGCATGGGGCCCAGCACTTATCCTTGGGGCACACCACTAGTGACAGGCCGCCAGCTGGATGTGGCACCATTCACCACCACTCTCTGGGCTCGGCCCTCCAACCAGTTCCTAACCCAACGCAGTGTGCTCCTGTCCAAGCCATGGGCTGCCAGCTTGGCCAGGAGTTTGCTGTGGGGGACTGTGTCAAAGGCCTTGCTGAGGTCCAGGTAGACCACATCCACAGGCCTCCCCACGTCCACCAGGCGGGTCACCTGATCACAGAAGGAGATCAGGTTGGTCAGGCAGGACCTGCCCCTCCTAAATCCATGCTGGCTAGGCCTGAGCCCCTGGCCATCCTGTAAGTGCTGTGTGATCGCACTCGAGATGACCCATTCCATAATCTTGCCTGGCACTGAGGTCAGGCTGACAGGCCTATAATTCCCCGGCTCTTCCAACAGGCCCTTCTTATGGATGGGCACCACGTTGGCCAGCTTCCAGTCTTCTGGGACCTCTCCAGTGAGCCAGGACTGTTGAAAAATGATGGAGAGCGGCCTGGACAGCTCATCCGCCAGCTCCCTCAGCACCCTAGGATGGATCCCATCCGGTCCCATGGACTTGTGGGGGTCCAAGCGGCTGAGAAGATCTCTAACCATCCCATCCTGGAACAGGGGAAAACTATGCTGCTCCCTGGCTCCTTCTGCCAGCTCTGCAGGCCAGCTGTCTGGAAGCCGTTCTGTCCTGCTAGTAAAAATTGAGGTAAAGAAGGTGTTAAGCACCTCTGCCTTTTCCTCATCCTTTGTTACAATATTCCCCTCCATGCCCACCAAGGAGTGGAGCTTCTCCTTGCCCTTCCTCTTGCTATTAATATATTTATAGAAGGACTTTTTCTTGTCCTTCACAGCAGAGGCCAGTCTGAGCTCCAAATGTGCTTTTGCCTCCCTAATTTTCTTCCTACAAGACCTAGCAACATCCCTAAACATTCCATGGGTTGCCTCCCCTTTTTTCCAAAGATAATACACCCTCTTTTTTTTCCCTTAGTTCCTTTAGAAGTTCATTACCCAACCAGGCTGGCCGTCTGCCCCGGCGGCTCATCTTCCGGCACACTGGCACAGCCTGTTCCTGCGCCTTCAAGAGTTCTTTCTTGAAGTAGGTCCAGCTCTCCTGAACCCCTTTGTTTTTAAGGGCTGTTTCCCAAGGAACCTTCTGAGTTAGCTCCTTGAGTAGCCTGAAGTCCGCCCTCCGGAAGTCCAGAGTGGAGGTCTTCTTGTTCCCCCTCTTGGCTTGGCTGAATACTGAAAACTCAATTATCCTGTGGTCACTGGTGCCTAAACACCCTCCGACCACCACATCACCCACCAGCCCTTCCCTGTTGGTGAAGAGGAGGTCAAGCATAGCCTTACCCCTGGTAGGCTCGCCCAGCACCTGGGATAAGAAGCTGTCCTCCATGCACTCTAAGAACCTCCTAGACTGCCTCCTCTCTGCTATGTTGTGATCCCAGCAGATATCAGGCAGGTTGAAGTCTCCCACGAGAACAAGGTTAGGCGATCTTGAGACAGCCTTAAGCTGCCTATAGAATGCTTCATCAAGATCATCCTCCTGGTTGGGTGGTCTATAACAGACTCCAACCAGCATGTCTGCCCTGCTGGTCTTCCCTCTAATTCTTACCCACACGCACTCAACCCGATCATCCCTGATCTCTAGCTCAACGGCATCAAGAGCCTCCCTGATGTACAGGGCCACCCCTCCACCCCTTCTTCCCTGCCTGTCTCTCCTGAATAGCCTGTAGCCGTCAATTGCAGCGCTCCAGTCATGCGAGTCATCCCACCATGTCTCCGTGATGGCAACTACATCATATCTTTCGTGCTGCAACAAGGCTTCCAGCTCCTCATGTTTGTTGCCCATACTTCGTGCATTAGTGTACATGCACTTCAGCTGGGCTGCTGGTTTTGCCCCTGACTCCAGCTTACCACCCTCAGACTCCTGTCTGGGGGGACTGGTTTCAGCCCCTTCCCCCTTCGAAGCTAGTTTAAAGCCCTGTCAATGAGACCTGCTAATTCCCTTCCCAGAATCTTTTTACCTTTGGGGGACAGGCCATTCTCATGTACTGTGACCTTTCCCCTCCTCTGGGACAGATGTACTCCATCTGTTACCAGCTGACCTGGTGCAGTAGAAAGTTTTTCAAGATCAAAAAAGCCAAAATTCTTCTGACTGCACCAACCTCTAAGCCACTTGTTGACTACCGCTGCTGACCTGTTCCTTCTCATATTCCCTCCTGCAACTAAGGGTATAGACAAAAAAATTATTTGTGCACCTGAGTCCTCCACTAGATCCCCCAGGACCTTGAGGTCATTCTTGATAGCCCTGGGAGTTCTAGTTGCAACATCGTCATTCCCTAACTGCATAATTATTAATGGATAGTAGTCAGAGGGATGCACCAGACTAGGCAGCCTTCTGAAGAAGTCTGAGCCTTCTGAGAAGTCCCTCCCCAGCCTTCTGTAGGCCCCCTTCAGATACTGGAAGGTGACAATTAGGTCACCCCAGAGCCTTCTCTTCTCCAGACTGAACAGCCCCAACTCCTTCAGTCTGTCCTCATAGGAGAGGTGCTCCAGCCCTCTGATCATCCTCATGGCCCTTCTCTGGATACCTTCCAGCACGTCTTTGACCGTTTTAGGCTGTGCCTTTACGAAAGGGACAGTTGCTGGGACAATCTGGCTGAATGCATTGAAAACAAAGATAAGGTCTAAACAAATTTCATTGGTAGATTGGTATAATGCAACTTTAAGTTTTTCGTTCAGTCAGTTCAATCTGTTCTCTCTGCTCCTGTGGGCCTGTCTGCTTTACTCTCTCTGAAGCAACAGCTACGGGTGGAGGTGACCTTGAATTAACAAAGCTAACCAGATAAGAAAACTAATTCTTGCACACGCTTTGTGCTAACAGAATTTTCTCCTTAATTGCCTTTCTCTCTCTCTAACCCTTTTTGGAGAAAAAAGGGGAGGTAGGGAGGGAAATGGGGTACAGGGGCCGGGGGCACACCCTCCTCCAGCTGTAGGTCCTCTGTATTACATTCATTGCCTTATATTTCTGTATATATTGTAAATATTATATATTTTTGTACATATCCATCTGCATTCCATCCCTGCTTGTAAATACAGCTTATTTCATTTGCCTCTCCAACTGAATTAGCTGCGGTTTCTTTGTGTGTGGGGTGAGAGCTCACTCACCCTGCCACAACGTCCATATCCCTATTGTAATAGGGGCTCCAGATAGTAAATGAAAACTTGCAAGAAGAAGGAAATCATCAAAACATACTACAATTTTTAAGTGTTGTTATTAAGCAATACTTATATGCATTTCTATACACAAATAGGTGTTAAAAATATAATTCTGTTATTGTCAGAGACTTGAATTTGCAATGTTCAGTCAATGTCTTTCATGTTGTCCCTTGACTAGAATAATATTCTAAGACAGGGGTGTATAGAATCATGCCACAGAAGTCCTGTGAAGAAAATTTTGTGTAGCCTAATTGCTAGTTGTTGCCTTATGACCAGTGACAGCATTGCTGTCAAATATCTGATTTCAGGGTAATTATTTTAAAAGTCCTGTTGTGAATAAGGACCACATGAAGTGAATTGCAAATAATTTACAGTAAGATGTGATGACAAGGCCAGATACTGAAACATTTATTCATAAAGTTAAATTGACCCTTGATATTAATATGCACAAAATGTCAATATTTGCCCTGGTTTTCCAAGAATAAAGAACCTAAGATAATGTCAGATGGTAAATGTGTAGAGGAAAAATAAGGTAATTAAGATGTAACAGACCACCTGTTAAAGTAGTATTATTCTAATATGAAGTTTGTGGACACAATCCTGTCTTGTCTGTTACACTGAAACTGTCATGGGTGATTATCAAACAAGTTTTAGTGCAGCTTTTCTGTTTCAGCTGTTGGTTCAAGTAGGTACAGTGATAGACCACTTCCAGCTGCTAGTGTGCTATTAAAATTATTTTTTATCAGTCTGGCCAAGATTCAGGTAGAAGTGGCTGACAGCTGTGATAATGACTTTACCAGAATCACAGGATAACAGAGTGGCAGGAGTTGGAAAGGACCTCTGGAGATCATCTAAGCAAGCCTATAGATAATTATGATTTGAAATAAAGTAAGGATGATATGAAAAGCTTGCCTACAGCATTTGAAAATATCCTTTAATTTTACAGCTTCATCTGGGATTAGAAATTCAAGCATCTGTCCAAGATCTTGTTTAAAATCTTTTGAAAAAGCTAAAGTGAGAAATTAAATGCATTTCTAGCCCGATGGGATTTCCCACTGAGCCTCCCCATTGCTCGACAAGTTAACTCTTGATGCTATTTATAATTGTTGCCTGTTATCCTTTCATTGTGCACTTCAGAGAAGAATCTCTCTCTCTTTTCTCTACAACCACCCTCATGGAAGACTGAAATTAGTTCCCCTATGTCTAAGCCTTCTCTTCTGGTCAAATCAGATAATCTACCTCAGCCTTGCCCTTGAAAGTAATTTGCTCAAGACCTTGACCACACTGGTGGCCCATCCTCTGCTGAACTCTCTCCAGTTAGTCTACATCCCTCTTGTACTGGCTAGGATCAATGTGGATCCAGATTCGGATCCAGATTCAGATCCAGCCTAAGAAGTGCTGAGTCAAACAAAACAGCCACTTCCTCTGACTGGGGGCTGTGTTTTTTTCAGCCCAAAATGTATTTGAAGATGCATCCATACATGTCAAACTTCATGATGATTCTGTTGAAATGTCATTCATGAAATCTAGATTTCCACTTTTGCTTCTATGACTGATATGTTTTTAAAGGACATATAGGCTTTTTTTTTTTTTCCCCATTTTATTTAGGCTTGATGGGACTCCAGGTCTCACAGAATATGACTTATTCTCTATTTTTTTCCTGAGTTATGGCACTTGCCAAATGTTTAATTTTTACTGAGATGTGTATTTTTAACATTTTTGTTAAAACATTTCAAGTACCTATACTCTAGTCTTTTTTTTTTTATACTAGTGAAGAATTTTTAAAAATATATGGTAGAGAAGGGGTGAGAGAACCAGAGACACACAGGCAGCATGACATTTATTTTGACCTTCGTATGTTTTTTTAAACACTGTGATTGTTTAACAAAATTATAGGTAACTTTGCTATGACCATAAACTGGAGATACTGGCATGATGCTGGGGAAGCATTAAAGATGTCAATGTAGTGTTTAATGATATGTTGGTGTTTCGATTTTCAACAAGAAGCATAAATGTGTATTTTTTATTTTTTCATTCTGAATGCTCCTTCTAGCATATTTTTCTTGTATTCTGTAAGACAATATGCATTTAAAACGCTCTAGGTGGAGGAAGTATGGTATGTGTTTGCTCATGCTTACAAAATCATTGGCTTCTTTATACTGTGTTTATTTTATGTTTATTTTAGGAGTTATTTGTATTGTTTCAACTAACATGTAAAATAATAAGGGGAAATTTATCTTTGACCTGTGGTAAAATAATCTGAGGGAAAACTGAAGTTGTATTCAAATTATGCTGATCATGTTTGCAAGCACTACAAATATTTGTACCATATTTTATAAATTACAATAGTAATAGTGCACAATTGTGCAAAGTTTATCAAAGAAGGTAATCCAAATACACAGTTTACAATATTTTTCCAGTTTTGTAGATTTTCTAGGAAAAAAAAAAAAAGTTGCAAAGCTAAATACTGGATACTCAATTTCTTTTTTTTTTTTCTATTTATAACCTATTAAAACAAATGTGAAAACCTATACAATACTTTTTGCAGTATTTTTTTCTTCTTTGTCCCATAGTTAGGAATCGCATTCCTAATGTGATGTTATAACATAAATTTTTACTGCAAGATAGACCTTGTAGTTTTCCATTATTTTGTAAATAAGAGTGAAATCACTAACTTGCTGGTACAATTAAGATTTTTTATATATGTAATATATATACTATGATAAGAGTATACAAAAGAGACAAAGAGATAAAACTCCTACCAACCTGTTTAGTAATAGAGAACTGAGTCTTCTAATTTTTTTATGCTGAAGTAAGAGCATATACTTTTTATTGACTAAACAAATGACAGGATTTTCAGAAATCATGTACTAGAAACGGAGATGGAAGAAATAAGACACTTATAAAACCTTGAACTTCATTTTTGAGTCTTTAAAGTAATCACCAGTGGTCTACAACTTCACTTAAGATTACAGTTTTAGTGGGCCTAGACAATGGATGCTGCACAATGTAATACTGATGCTGAGATGCTTCCAGTGTGCAGCTGTTTATATGATTAGGAAAAAACCTCAGTTGCCTGAAGCTGATTAAAAAGAAGTTTGCATCCTGACTTCCAATCAACATCATTGCCAGAAAATTAAAAGCCATCTGGTCTGCAAGGCCTGACTGAAATTCTTACATTTTAATTGTCTTATCATGCTGCCCAAATTAATTTTTCATTTCTTTCAGTCTATTCCTGGAGAAAATTTAAATATTAAGAACAAGAAAACTTGCCTGTATTTCAGAAGACTTGCTTCCATATACAGAGACACAGCTTTGACTGTATTGCAAAAGTATCCCTCTATGTTCTTAAAGAACTGTTATTTTCATGACAATTTAAAAATGAGACAGGTCTCTTTGTTACTTTTATTTTATAAATAAATATCCTATATGTTGTTTCCTATAAATACAATGTAAAAGGTGCTAATGATTCTCATAAGGAATTGTTACATGCTTTGTAGTTGCCATAGCTGCAGTTCAAAAACACATGCTTACTCTGAACTGCTCCTGATTGCATTGCCACTTCAATATTTCTTCACAGAAATAATTCTGGATGTAATTTTGTGTACTGTCTTAAAAAATGCAGTCTGTAAATTTGTAAAATAGAGAAGCATGGAATGTCACCACACACTCATTACTGCCTTCCCCCCCCCCCCCCTTCTGTTTCCCCAAATAATTAGTGTTAGGCCAGTTACCAGCATATTCCCAGTGACAGGATTTCACTGCACTCCTTTGAGAATGGATGTGTCTTTCCTGCAGGGGGGGGACCCCAGAACTTGAACACCAGCACTTCAGATGTGCTTCCCTGAGAGTCAAGGAGAAGGAAAGGATCAAAGAATCATTGTGTTCCCTCTACAAGCTGACAGAACACCTTTTCATGCTATGTGGCATGGTCTTGGCCTGATGCTTCTGCACTGAGGAACCACTATGTGTTTCAGACTTCACCTCCTGCTCTTAGGGTCCTGGGTTTCCTGAAGGCCAGTGTTGCCAGAAAAGAGCAAGGCAGAGATGCACTGAGCAGTTTGGTGGTCTCCCTGTCCCGTGTAATCAGATCTCCTGACTCACATTTTCCCTAGCTTTCCTTTCACTGCTGCTATACCTGGAGATGCTTTTCCTGTTGCCTTAGACATCTTTGACCAGATTCAGCTGCAGATGGGGTCTGCTTTGCTAACTACAGGTGTTATCTCTATATTTCACCTGGGTAACTTGTATGCTTCCTTCCAATATCTGAGCTTTGCCAACAATTCTTTCTTCATCTGTGCAGGCTCTGGCAACATCTGCTTGATTTCCCTTTTGTTGGTCTGCATTGTCCTTGAGCTTGGAGAAGGGGGTCTTTGGAAATCAGCCAGCTTTCCTGGACCTGTCTTCTCACCAGAGTTGTATCCCATTCTAAAAGATATCTTGAGCCTGCTCTCTGGAAGTTCAGGGCTAAGGGCCACTTGTGATCCTGAGCCCCACCTATCTCAGTCTTTGCACCCAAAGCCACTGTCAACATGTAATTCCTCCACAGGTCTTTCTGTTTGTTCAGTATCAGGTCCAACTGAGACCCTTGCTCACCTGTATGAGGAAGTTGTCATCAAAGCACTCCAGAAACCTCCTACACATTGTTGTGGTGCCCTCCCAGCAGATATTAGGTGATCAAAGTCCCCCGCTTCAGACTAGGACCTATGAACCTGAAGCTTCCTCCAGTTTATTTACTCATCTGCAACCTCTCCTTGATCAGGATGTCTGAAGCAGACCTCTACCACTGATGTTGGTCTGCCCCCTAACACCAACCCATAAGCTCTCAGATGGCTCATCTCTTGGCCTGACACAGAGCTATATGCTATCCTGGTTACTCTTCAGCCCCCTTTGAAGGGGAAAAGAAGTTCAAAAGAATTTCCATGTCACTATTCTAAAGATCTAGTTAATGAAAGATCTTTAATGAGAGTTAAATCATAGAATCATTGAATAATAAAATAATTAAGGTTGGAAATGGTGTCCAAAGATGATCTAGCCCAAAATCCTCAGCAATGAATGGGGACATCTTCAACTAGATCAGTTTGTGCAGAGCTTCATCCAACTGTGAATGTTTCCAGGGATGGAGCTTTCACCGTTTTTTTTGGCAAGGTGTTCCAGTGTTTCATAGAATCATAGAATCATAGAATCAGTCAGGGTTGGAAGGGACCACAAGGATCATCTAGTTCCAAGCCCCCTGCCATGGGCAGGGACACCCCACACTAGATCACGCTGGCCAGAGCCTCGTCCAGCCTGGGCTTAAACACCTCCAGGGACGGGGCCTCAACCACCTCCCTGGATAACCCATTCCAGGGCTTCACCACTCTCATGGTGAAGAACTTCTTCCTCACATCTAGCCTGAATCTCCCCATTTCCAGCTTCATTCCATTCCCCCTACTCCTATCACTACCTGATAGCCTGAGAAGTCCCTCCCCAGCCTTCCTGTAGGCCCCCTTCAGATACTGGAAGGCCACAATGAGATCACCTCAGAGCCTTCTCTTCTCCAGACTGAACAGCCCCAACTCCTTCAGTCTGTCCTCATAGGAGAGGTGCTCCAGCCCTCTGATCATCCTCGTGGCCCTTCTCTGGACACGCTCCAGCATGTCTACATCCCTCCTGTAATAGGGGCTCCAGAACTGGACGCAGTACTCCAGGCGGGGTCTCACCAGAGGTGAGTAGAGGGGGAGAATCACCTCCCTTGACCTGCTGGTCACACTTCTCCTGATGCAGCCCAGGATCTGATTGGCTTTCCGGGCTGCAAGTGCACATTGAGAGCTCATGTTGAGCTTCTCGTCCACCAGCACCCCCAAGGCTCTCTCCTCAGGGCTGCTCTCCAGCCAGTCACTGCCCAGCCTGGATTTGTGCCTGGGATTGCCTCGACCCAGATGCAGGACCCTGCACTTGGTCTTGTTGAAGCTCATGAGATTGGCTTGTGCCCACCTCTCCAGCCTGTCCAGGTCCCTCTGGATGGCATCCCTTCCCTCCAGCGTGTCCACTGCACCACACAGCTTGGTGTCATCAGCAAACTTGCTGAGGGTGCACTCGATGCCACTGTCCATGTCACCCACAAAGATGTTGAACAAGACAGGTCCCAGGACTGATCCCTGAGGGACTCTGCTTGTCACTGGCCTCCACTGGGACATGGACCCGTTGACAGCCACTCTTTGGGTGCGGCCATCAAACTAGTTCTTTATCCATCTAGTGGTCCATCCATCAAACCCATGTGTCGCCAGCTTGGAGACCAGGAGGTGGTGCGGGACAGTGTCGAAGGCTTTGCTCAAGTCCAGGTAAACGACATCAGTTGCTTGCCCCTCATCTATTAATGCTGTCACCTGTTCATAGAAGGCCACCAGGTTTGTCAGGCAGGATTTGCCCTTGGCAAAGCCATGCTGACTCTACCCAATCACCTCTTCATTATTCGTCTGAGTCAGTAGTGCCTCCAGGAGGATCTGCTCCATGATCTTTCCGGGCACAGAGGTGAGACTGACTGGCCTGGAGTTCCCTGGTTCCTCCTTCTTGCCCTTTTTGAAAATGGGAGTAATGTTTCCCCTTTTCCAGTCTGTGGGGACTTCCCCAGGCTGCCATGACTTTTGGAATAGAATAGAGAGGAGCTTGGCAACCTCATCTGCCAGTTCTCTCAGCACCTGTGGGTGTATCCCGTCGAGTCCCATGGACTTGAACACTTTCAGGTTCTTCAGGTGATCACGAACCTGAGCTTCACTTATGATGGGCAGTTCTTCCTCCCCGTCCCTGGCATCGTCTGCCATGACACCAGGAGTGTGGCTGGAGGGCCTTGCAGTGAAGACTGAGGTAAAGAAGTGATTGAGTACCTCAGTCTTTTCCACATGACTTGTGACTAATTCACCACTTTCCTTTCTGAGCGGGCCCACACCTTCCCTAGTCTTCTTCTTGCCATTAACATACCTATAGAAATTCTTAGTGCTCCCTTTAACCTCCCTGGCTAGATTCAGTTCAAACTCTGCTTTGGCTTTCCTAACCAGGCCTCTTGCTGCTCGGGCAGCTTCCTTATATCCCCCCTGTTCTATCTGTCCTTCCCTCCACTTCCTGTAGAGTTTCTTTTTAAGTGATAGTGTGTCCAGCAGCTCCTTGTTCATCCAGGCAGGCCTCCTAGCATTCCTTCCTGCTTTTCTCCTTGTAGGTCTACATAGCTCCTGGACACAGAGGAGGTGGTCCTTGAATACTGACCAGCTGTCCTGGGTCCCTCTTCCCTTCAGGGCTTCATCCCAGGACACTTTGTCTAGCAGATCCCTGCAGCGATCGAAGTCTGCACGCCTGAAGTCTAGGGTCGTAAGCTTAGAATAGGTCCTCCTGATTGCCCTGAGGAGATTAATTTCAACTGCTTCATGGTCACTGCAGCCAAGGCCGTCTCTGAGCCTCACATTGGTTACCAGAGGGACCTCGACAGGCTGGACAGATGGGCAGAGTCCAATGGCATGAGATTTAACACATCCAAGTGCCGGGTTCTGCACATTGGCCACAACAACCCCAGGCAGTGCTACAGGCTGGGGTCAGAGTGGCTGGAGAGTGGCGAGGCAGAGAGGGACCTGGGGGTACTGGTTGATTGTAGGCTGAACATGAGCCTGCAGTGTGCCCAGGCAGCCAAGAAGGCCAATGGCATCCTGGCTTGCATCAGGAACAGTGTGGCCAGCAGGAGCAGGGAGGTCATTCTCCCCCTGTACACTGCACTGGTTAGGCCACACCTTGAGTACTGTGTCCAGTTCTGGGCCCCTCAGTTTAGGAAGGATGTTGACTTGCTGGAACGTGTCCAGAGAAGGGCAACAAAGCTGGTGAGGGGTTTGGAACACAAGCCCTATGAGGAAAGGCTGAGGGAGCTGGGGTTGCTTAGCCTGGAGAAGAGGAGACTGAGGGGTGACCTTATTGCTCTCTACAACTACCTGAAGGGAGGTTGTAGCCAGGCAGAGGTTGGCCTCTTCTCCCAGGCATCCAGCACCAGAACAAGAGGACACAGTCTCATGCTGTGCCAGGGCAGGTTTAGGCTGGATGTTAGGAAGAAGTTCTACACAGAGAGAGTGATTGGCCATTGGAATCGGCTACCCGTGGAGGTGGTGGAGTCACCTTCACTGGAGGTGTTCAGGAGAAGACTTGATGGGGTGCTTGGCTGCATGGTTTAGTTGTTGGGTGGGTTGGATTGATTGATGGGTTGGACGCAATGATCTTGAAGGTCTCTTCCAACCTGGTGTATCTTAAGGAAATCAAGCCCTTCCCTGTTGGTGAGAACAAGGTCCAGCGTAGCACCTTTTCTTGTTGGTTCCTCTACCATTTGGAGGAGGAAGTTGTCTTCTATGCAGTCCAGGAACATCCTGGATTGCTGATGCCTTGCTGTGTTGTCCCTCCAGCAGATGTCAGGGTGGTCGAAATCCCCCATGAGGACCAGGGCTTGTGACCTGGAAGCCGCTTCTATTTGCCTGTGCAGAGCCTCATCTGCTTGGTTCTGCTGGTCAGGTGGCCTGTAGGAGACCCCCACAGTAATATCTCCTTCCCCTGCCTTGCCTTTAATTCTAACCCATAAACTTTCAACCAACTCATCATGCCTCCCCAGGTGGAGTTCTGCTGATTCCAGCTGGTTGTTGACATAGAGGGCAACACCTCCTCCTCTTCTTCCCTGCCTATCCTTCCTAAAAAGCTTATACCCTTATACTTATGTGGTTTCACCACACTTACTGTAAAAAAATTCTCTTTATATATATTTCAAATCTAGAGTCTTTTTGCATAAAACCATCAGTCTTAGTTCTACTGAAAATGGCTAACTGAAAGGCCTATATCCTGTCTTTCTTACAGGCCCCCTTTAAGTACTGAAAGGTTATAGTAAGGTCTTTCTGGCGCCCTTCTCTTTTCCAGGCTGAACAACTACAACATTCTTCATCTTTCCTCATAGGTAAGGTGTTCTATTCTTTTTAATAGAATGAAAAGATGATTTTTGTGTTTTTCCTTTGGACTCACTCCATCAGGTCCATGTCTTCCTTGTACTGAAGACTCCAGAGCTTGACACAGTACTCTGGGTGAGGTCTCACCAGAGAGGAGTGGTGGGTAAAATCACCTCCCTTGACCTGCCAGCCACGCATCCAGCTTTTCATCCACCAGTCTCCCCAGGCTCTTCTCTGCATGGCTGCTCTCAATCCTTTCAGGCCCCAGCCTGCAGTGATCCTGAGAATTGCTCCAATTAATGCACACAAAATTGCCTTGGGCCTTACCAAACCTCATGAGGTTCACACAGGCCTATTTCTCAAGTATTTCCAGATCCCTCTGGATGGCAGCTTCTGGCATATCAGCGGCACCACTCAGCTTGCTGTCATCTGCAAACTTGCTGAGGATGCATCCAGTCCCACTGTGTCACTGACAAAGTTATTAAACAGCACTGGTCTCAAAATGGTCCTCCCAAAGGACACTACTCTTCACCAGTCTCTAGCCGGACATCATTGATCACTAATGTCTAGATGTGACCAAACAACTCCTCATCCACTGATCACATCCATATATCTCCAATGTAGAGAAAGATATTTTGGGGGACTGTGTCAGCAGTTTGGGGGATAGAAGTCCAGCAAGTTGATACTCATATCTCTTCCATCATTCACTGATGTAGTCATTCCATTGTAGAAGGCCATTTGGTTGGTTAGGCATCTCTTGCTCTTAGGGAAGCCATGCTGGCTGTTTCAAATCACCTCTCTGTTGTGCATGTGCCTTATGAGAGCTTCTAGGATGGTCTAGAATTGTCTGTTCCATGATCTTCCTAGGCAGAGGCTGGGGTGAGGCTGACAGGTCAGTAGTTACCAGGGTCCTCATTTCTACCCTTTTTAGAAATGGGTATAATATTTTACTTCTTCCAGTCTCTGGGCACTTCACCTGACTGCAGGACTTTTCAAATATACTGGACAGTGACTTGGCAACTACATCAGATAATTGCCTTGTGACTCTGGGACTAACTCCTTGGTTTGCTTTCCTAAAATTCAGGGTCTTTACTTCACCCTTCACCTGAACCATATCCTTCAGAACTCAGACTCCACAAGTGTGAAAGGGCCCAGGCTGTGTCTGGTCTTGACATCAGTCATCAACTCACTAGCTTTGGTGAGTGTCAGGTCCAGTGTCACACCACCTCTGGTAGGACTGTCTATTACCTAGCTTAAGAAGTTATCCTCAATTTATTCCAGGAGTCTCCTGAACTGCCTACAGCTCACTGTGCTACTCCTCTGGCAAATGTCAGGGTGGTTGAAGTCCCCCAGTAGCCTCCTGTAGCTAGAGTAAGAATGCTTTGTCAGTAGGCTCCCCTTGATTGACCAACCAGAACGTTTCCCTTGTTGCCCCACCCTCTAATTCTTATCCATAGGTTTTCAATCTGCTCATGCCTACTCCTCAGAGACAGCTTTTCGCACCCTGTTTCAGGATGCAGTGTAACACCTTCACCCTTCCTTCCTTGCCTGCCCCTTCTGAACAGCCAGTAGCTATTGATAGCCATGCTTCAGTCATGGGATTTGTCCCACCAGGTTTCAGTAATGCCAATCAGCTCACAGCTTTCTAGCAACATGATGGTTTCCAGCTCCTCCTGTTTGCTGCCCATACTTGTGTGTACTGGTGCAGAGGCACTCCATCTGGGCTGTCAGCCATGTCACCTTCATAGAGGAACACCCCTTAATTAATTTAAGGCATTTCAGTGGTGTTTCTCTGTTGGCTTCTGGTATCTCAGAGCCTCTGGCTCCTCTCTGTATATGTCAGTATAATCATCACAATGACTCGTTCTAAGAATATTTAAATTACCATTTCCAATGCATTTCAGTAAACAAACAACTATAGTTTGACCCCTAAGTTTTGCACTGAAGTAGCTTGTGCACCAACCCAAATTCCTTTCTGCTAATATGTTAGTGTTTTGAGTAGCAACCTCAGCAAACAGGATGCAAGAACAATACTTTTAAGTGTTGGCAGCTAATTTCTTCTTTAGGTACCTGTCCAAAGGTTTTTTAAAACAGATACGGAAAAAGATATGTAGCTATCTCTGTCTTCCAACTTGTCACTGCATTGGTTGCTTTAGCCTGAACCTTGAGGATTTTAGATCAACTACCATAAACTCAGGCTGAAGAAATGTAAACCTTGTTTCATAGCAAATATTCATAGCATTTCTCAAGGAAGATGTTCATTTAGGTATATCAGGTTACAGGATGCCCTCTTTTCTTCTTACTGCTTCAGAGACATATAAATTTTACTGTTGGAAAAGAGGAGCTTTTCAGAGAATCCCATTGATGTTAACCAACGGTTCTAAAGCTTTTGTGATGTTAACTTTAAAAAAAGATGTTCATGTGGGTATGCTTTATAATGGATACATGTTCTGTAATTAATGAGGGGAATAATAATGGTCGTGTAGCTTCCTTTCCATACTTAAAAGGGAAACTACAGGGAAGATGAGGAGGAATGCTTTATCAGAGAGTGTAGCAATAGGATGAGGGTTTTAAAAGGAAAGAGGGTAGATTTAGATCAGACATAAGGGAGAAATTCTTTACTGTGATGGTGGTGAGACACTGGAACTGGTTGCCTGAGGAAGTTGTGAATGCCCCATTCTTGGTAGTTTTAAAGGCCAGGTTGGGCTTTGGGCAACTTGTCCTAGTATCACAGTATCACAGTACCACAATACATTAGAGGTTGGAAAGGACCTCAAGAGATCATTGGGTCCAATCCCCCTGCCTAAGCAGGATCACTTAGGGTCATCTGCACAGGAATGCATCCAGGCAGATTTTGAAAGTCTCCAGAGAAGGAGACTCAACAACCTCCCCGGGCAGGCTATTCTAGTGCTCCATCACCCTCACTGTAAAGAAGTTTCTCCTCATATTGAGGTGAAATCTTCTATGTTCAAGATGGAACCTGTGTTCCTTGTCTAACTACTGTGCACCACCAAAAAGAGATTGGCCCCCTCCACTTGACACCCACCCCTCAAATATAGTAGAAGTTGTCCCTGCCCATGGCATGGCAGTTGGAACTAGATGATTTTTCAGGTCCCTTCCTACCCAAGCCTTTATGATTTTATGGTACTGTGATGGGGCTCATGAAATACAACAGTGGAACAAAATGTATGTCATGTTTTGTGTTTGCCTATAAAATTTATTATTAAGTATTTCTTCAGGTAATATACTTTGTCATGTTCTCACATAGTAAGAGACCAAATTTTATTTCTTTTTGCCAAAACATGAAAAGATCTTTCACCAGTAATTAGTTGTTAGTGTATAATAAAAATATAATATCCAGCCTAAACCTCTCTAGGCTCAGATAGTGTGTGTTTCCTTTAGTCCTGCTGCCTGCCACTGGGGAGAAGAATCTCCCTCCTCACTCAGCCTACTTTCAGGTTGTGACAGAAAGCTATAAGGTCTCCCCTCAGCCTACTTTTCTCCAGACTGAACAACCCCAGCCATCTCAGCTGCTCCTCACAGGACTTGTGCCCTAGGTCCTTTATGAGCCCTTCTCTGGACATTCTCCAGCACTTCTATGTCCTTCTTATAGTTAGGGTCCCCAGAACAGAACACAACGTTCAAGGCGTTGCCTCACCAGTTCTGCATCTGGGAAGTAATAATCTGATGCATCAGTATAAGTCAGGGGCTGACCTATGGAAAGCAGTTTTGTGGAGAAAGACATGGGGGTCGTGGTGGACAAGTTCATCATGACCCAGCAGTGTGCACTTGTGGCTGAGAAGGTCAGGGGTATCCTAGTGTGCATGAGGAAGAGTGTGAACAGTGGGTTAAGGGAGTCCAATGGAGGGCCACAAAGATGATTAGGGGACTGGAACATCTTTCTAATGAGGAGAGGCTGAGACCTGGGGCTCCTTAGCCTGGAGTAGAGATGACTGAGAGGGGATCTTATCAGTGCATAACAATATCTGAAAGGTGGGGATCAAGAACAAGAGACAGACTCTTTTTGGTGGTGCCCAGTAATAGGACAAGGGGCAATGGACACAAACTAGAACACATGAAGTCCCATCTAAACATAAAGAAGAACTTTTTTACTTTGAAGGTGACAGAGCACTGGAGCAGGCTGCCCAGAGGTGTTGTTAAGTCTCTTTCTCTGAAGACTTTCAAAACCTGCCTGGATGCATTCCTGTGCCACCTGATGCAGGCAAGCCTGCGTCAGCAGGGAGAACCGGACTGTATGATCCTCAGGAGTCCCTTGCTACCCCTGCCATTCTGTGATTCTGTAGAAAGTTAATTTATTGCTTGTGCAGAAAGTTTGTGTACAATGGTGCTGCTCTGCTGAAATGCAGATAGATGTAGAGAGTAATTCATTCAGATAATTTAAATGACATTCATGTGTCTTCTGTAATTCTAAACAGCCTTTAGATCTATTATAATTGTCCGAATGGACTTATTTATGGTGACAACTAACACTTGGTAAGAACTTGTTACTTGTGAAGGACTCTTCATTTGTCTTGATCTAATGTTCCATGAAGGCAAGAGACTTGGTTGAGTTAGAGTTTTCCCTCAGCTTTGCTGCTGCTGTTGTTAGAAATGGATCCATTACACAAGATCCATTTCTTTTTTGGCAGTGCTTCTTATTGAAAAGGCAGTATTTCCAATACATGGAAACATTACTCCAGTCATTAGTCTGTGACTTGGGCTTTCACATTTCTAAATACTTTCTTTACGGGCTAGGTAGGAAGAAGAATCTGCTTACTGGAATTGTTCATAAGTATGTGCTTCTACTCCACTAAGTGTCCCTAGAATTTCAGAAGTCTTTGTCTCATACATAAGCCCTTTGAAAGCCATAGTTGCTACTTTTGTCCCTGAATTCCCTGATTCTAATATGGGGATGATCAAAGATTCATACTACACAATGGAATTTTGAAAATCAGTATTTTCTGGTTTGAAAGTGTGACGCTATGGTAGTAACAGGAAAGCATATAAGCAGCTTGCTTAGCTTGCAGGGGGAGAGAAAGAGAAAAAGAATGCAGAAACTGAAGATTACTTCCAATAGCATATGCATTGGTAGGAGAAAAATGAAAAGCTAACACATACAAAGTGTTACAAAACAAATTGTCTAATTCACTACAGTAAGAATACAAAGCATGCTGTTCATGTGAGTTGATCCATGATCTTTCAACAATTTAATTCTGTGGAAATGGAATATTTTATAATTCCATACATTTATGAATTTTCAGCTGAATAGACATATCGAACAATGGAAAGTAGAGATTGTCAGAGAAAACTGTCTAAATTTACACATGTACCAAGAGCTCTGAACTCCTCCTTACCACTCAGGTGACTGTAGTGTTAAGACTCCATGGAAACATAGCCACACTGTTCAGTACTGGTTAACAAAAAGCAGATGTTTGACATTATCAGGAAATTAATAGGAAATGAAGCAGAGCACTATATAAATAAGTGTTTAGGCACATCTAGTTTACTATGATAAGAATACAAAGCATAATAAGTACTCACATGCTGTTCATGTATGTTGATCCATGATTGGTTTAGTTATATAAATTTATTGGCCAAAAATACGATAAAATATGAATATTATTTATTAAATAGCAAAAAATGTTTTCCCAAGCCAATTTTATTCAGGTTCATTTGCCCAGTCGATGACAGGTTGCTTACACATGGTAGAAGGCTAATAAACAGTAGAATAACAGTCTAGAACAATCAGAACTTGGAATACAGAGGAACAATCTGGAATCTCCCTATGCGCGTGAAACCAAACAACAATACTGCCTTGGGTGGTGTAGACAAACCACCATCGAGTTCACAATAGAGCTAACTTACAGTTAACCAGCTATAAACCTCAGAAATAACCAGGTAAAAGGGTATATTTTATTCACGAACCGCCAAGCTGCTAATACCAAAACCTTTGCTGGATGATGAGATGTTTTGAGTTCGTAGTTAAAGTCCAAAGGGCAGTATCCAAAAATCAGAGGAAATGAGAGAGCACACTGCTGTAGTGGAGGCCAGCTGAAGCACTATGCCACTAAAACAAAAGAAACTAATTGCCCTGCAGATAAAGCAAGTAGGGTGCTTGTCACCGACTTGAATCCCATTAACAGGGGAGAGAGAAAAGAGAGTGATGAGCATGTGAGGAGTGAGTGTAATGAGCAAAAAGTATAGGAGGTCTTCCCCTATAAATTCCCTTTTTGAAAACTGAACAGCCCAATGGCACATCAGCCATTCAAATCCTGCCAATCAATTCAAAATGTTTATATGGCGAGTAAGCTGCACACGCCTTCTTTCATGGCGTCTGACACGTGCAGTCATCTCTCTGAAATGTGAGGCTCAGGGATCGAGTTCGGCTTCCACACCCCTCCAGACAGCCTTAATAGTACCTGCCTACTAGCTCCTCAACCTTAATCCGGATCCTGCAACAGAGAGGGAGGAGAAAGGGGCAGTGGCTCAAAACAGACTTAGCTGTCGTCTTGTTAATGCCTCTTCCAGGACAAT
>JAWKAJ010000268.1:0-19080 GCA_033816785.1 Picus viridis
TCACCACTCATGGTAAAGCACTTCTCTCACATCTCAGCCTGAATCTCCGCCATTCCATCTCTCTAGTCCACTTCTCGTCTGAGCATTTCAGCTCTTGTGTGGGGCCCCCCTTCAGATACGTGGAGGCCACATCGAGGAAACAATCTCGAGCCTCTCTTCTCCAGACACAGCTCAACCCTCAGTCTGTCCTCATAGGAGAGGGCTACTTGATCATCTCGTATTCTTTCTTCTGATCACACGCTCCAGCACGCCCACACTCTCCTGTAATATGGGCCCCAGAACTGGACGCTAGCAGCCCAGGTGGGGCCCACCAGAGCTGAGTAGAGGGGGAGAAGCAATTCTTTGACCTGCTGGTCACATCTCTTCCTGATGATGGCCCAGATCTGATTAGCTCGGGCTGTGCCGCCATTGAGAAGCCATGTTGAGCTTCCGCCTCAGCCACTCCCCTGCCTCCTCAGGGCTGCTTCTCCAGCCAGTCACTCGCCTGCTTTCTGGTATTTGTGCCTGGGATTGCCTCGACCCAGATGCAGGACCCTGCACTTGGTCTTGCTGAAGCTCATGAGGTTGGCTCACCTCCCTCCAGCCTGTCAGCAACTCTGGATTGGCATCCTCCTCTCCAGGGCGGTCCACTGCAAGAAAACATCATGTACCCTGCTGACTGATCAGTCAAACTCAGCTGTAAAAGACTGCTGAAACCCCAGACCCTGACTCCTTGTCACTGGCCTCATGACCTGCTGACAGTCACTCCCAGTGCGCCATCAGTTTCCCATCCATCTAGTGGTCCATCCATCAAATCCCATGTACGCCCAGCTTGAGACCAGGTGGTGCGGGACGGCAGTTGAAGGCTTCAAGTCCAGGTGAATCGACATCAGCTGCCGCTCCTCATCTAGTTAATCGGCTAAGTCACCTCGATCATAGAGCAGGCCACCAGGTTTGTCAGGCAGGATTTGCCCTTGGTAAAGCCATGCTGACTCATTCCCAACCCACCTCCTCTCACTGTTCTTCTGAGCCAGTAGTGCCTCCAGGAGGATCTGTCTTCCATGGGCTCAGCAGGTGAGACTGACTGGCCTGCTCGTGCCTCCTTCTGTTCTGGGATGGGTCAGAGCAATGCTCCCCTTTTCCAGTGCCCACTGTGCGAGACTTCCTGGAATATCACAGCAGGGCTTGGCAACCTCATCTGCCAAACCTCGCACCCGTAAGGGTCCCGCTGGCGGTCCCATGGACTTTGAACACTTTCAGGTTCTTCAGGACACTAACCGAGCTGCCCCCTTGCAGATGGGCAGCTCTTCTCCCGGTGTCTGGCCATCGCCTTTTCATCAGGAGAGTGTGGCTAGGGCCCTTGCAGTGAAGACTGAGGTAAAGAAGGATTGAGTACCGCCAGGCTCTTCCACATCACTAGTGACTACTCCACCACCTTCCTTTCTGAGGTAGCCCACACCTTCCCTGTCTTCTCTTGCTATTAATATACCTCGTAGAAATTTTTAGTGTTCCCTTTAACCTCCCTGGCCAGATTCACCGTCCTAACCAGGCCTCTGTTGCTCGGGCAGCTTCTTAACCACCCTGTTCGACTGCCCTCGAGCCTCCACGCCTCTGCCGGAGAGTTTCTTTGAGGATAGGTGTCAGCAGTTTTCAGTCCATCCGGGACATGGGCTCTCCAGTACTCCTTCCTGGCTTTCCAGTAGGTATATGCTCCTGGACACAGAGGAGGGACACTCAGCTGTCCCGGGTCTCCTCTTCCTCCAGGGCTCTCATCCCACCACGCCACTGTGGCTACAGACTTGCAGCTAGCGACGTCGAAGTCTGGCACGCCTAATGTCTAGGGGTCGCAAGTTTGCATAGGCCCTTCCTGATTGCCCTGAGGATTACTAACTAACTGCAGCCATGGCCATACTGCAACTGAGCTCCTCACATTGGCCACCAGTCCTCCCCGTTGGCGAGAACAAGGTCCGCGTAGAGCACCTTTTTCTTGCCAGTTGAGCTCCCTCATGCTTGGAGGAGGAAGCCAGTTTCATGCAGTTCAGGTGCATCCTGGATTGCTGATGCCTCTTGCCAGTGCCATGTCCCTCCAACAGATGTCAGGCGGTCGAAATCCCAGAGGCAGGGCTTGTGACACTGGAAGCTTTCTGCATCTGCCTGTGCAGCAGGCTCTCATCTGCTTGCCCTGTGGGTGGCTAGGGAGACCCCCACAGTGGCCATCTCTTCCTCTGTCTGCCTTTTACTCTAACCTGGGCCCTCAACCGCCTCCCAGGTGGAGTTACTGGTGATACCCTGCTGGTTGCTGACATAGAGGGCAACACCTCCTCCTCTCCTCCTGCCTAATCTCCTATCCTGCTTATACTCGCCTATCCCTTAATGCCCAGTCGGAGTCGCCCCACCAAAGCTGTCGGGGATGCCCACTATAATACATGGCGCCCTGTTATCACGGTGGTTCTTAACTCATCTTGTTTGCCTAGCTGCGCGCATCTAGACAGAAGACACTCAGCTGGTTGGCTGTCTTTGCCTTGTGCCAACCCCCTTGGTTTCCATTATGGGTGTCCTGGTGTCATTTGTGTCTTGCCTCAGCAGCAAGCTGAGAGCTCCTGGCTGGCTCTCTCATCCCTCTGTTCCTCAGGTGAGCTTTTCCTGCTTGTCACTGGGTGCCAGCAGGAGACCACCAACTCCCCTCTCCCCCCTGTTTAAAGCCCTGTCTATGAGCCCTGCCACCCCTGCCCCAGACCTTTCCTCTGGGACAGCGTGTCTCCATAGTTTTTAGCTCCCTGCTGCCTGGAAAACCAGCCATGATTGCATCCCAAATCCCTGCCGATGGCACCAGTCCCTGAGCCATGAACTGACCTGCCACACACGTTCATCCATCACTGACGTGACAGCAGAGAACACTATCCTGACCCTTTGCAGGTTCTAACGTTTTGAAACTTTTTAATTGGACAGGAGCCTCGTATACCCACCTGAAAAAGACCAAAATCTGAAGGGCTCACAAGTTCGGAACCTAATATGTCCTTTACTTGGGCACAGGCGCTACTCCTTATGAAATGGTCTGGTCTGCAGCAGCTCCTCTGCCCCTTCCTCAGGGAGTCTCTACAACGATGACCTCACGCAGGCCTCTTTCTGACTAGTTTGCTGGCCTGAGGGAACCTGTCATTGGTGCAGTTTCTGTCTCTTGAGTCCTCATCTCCTCAATCATGATCAGTTCTGTACTCATACCTATCTCTGAACCCCCTCACTGTAGGGGTAGCATGTTGCTCAGGCAGCACGCTTGCTCGCCTGCCTCCGGCCTGGGCAGAGATCTGCTCCCATACTCCTATTCATGTACTGCATGGGAGGCTGAGGTTGTTGATGGGCAGTATCAAACTCCCCTCCACTGAGAGTTCCCTGTTTGGTTTGGTATTGTCAGAGATATCAGCTCACTGTCTCTTATAATTTGCCTTCTTACCTCTCTTTAGTTTGTTACAAGCTGATTGCTCACAACTTCACACAGGAGTTGTTCTCTCCATCCTCCATTGAGGATACAGGTCCACCTACCTGAACATTCAGCAATCTCTGTTTGGGTGCCAAGCACTGGGGCTTACTAAGGTTCTTAGCCTTACTTCTAGTAGGTAGTCACCCTCTGAATCACCCTCTAAATTTCACATCTCGGTGTCTTTTTTTTTTTTTTTTTTGTTTTTTTTTTTTTTTCCGTCAGTAGAATGAGGGCTCGCTGCCTGCTCAGTCACGCCATGTTTATTTATCGAGTTGCTGCTGCCGCTCCATCCACGCTGGGCTAGGTATGTTTAATTTGAGTTCTTCAAGTTGTTGCCTGGGCTCTTCACGCTGGGCTGTATGTTTAGGCGACTGAGCTCTCCTGCCGCCTGCCTACTCTGTATGTTTCTTATATCAGCCGGGCTAGCTGCACCTGCTTTCAGGCCACGCCATGTATGAGAGCTCAGCTCTCGCTGCTGCCTGCTTCTCACACGCGCTGGGTATGTTTGGTTTGGGAGCCGACGCCAAGGCTGCCTGCTCAGGCCTGGAGAGGGGAGGAGGGGCGGCAGGCTTGGGTTGCCTACGTGCCTGAGTGCAGTGACGTAGCAGGGGGAGGGGTTGCCGTAGAAACCGCGGCAAACCAAACATACCCCAGCGCGTGGCTGAGAGCAGGCAGCAGCGAGGAGCTCGGCTCCAAACCAAACATACCCCAGCGCGTGGCTGAGAGCAGGCAGCAGCGAGGAGCTCGGCTCCAAACCAAACATACCCCAGCGCGTGGCTGAGAGCAGGCAGCAGCGAGGAGCTCGGCTCCAAACCAAACATACCCCAGCGCGTGGCTGAGAGCAGGCAGCAGCGAGGAGCTCGGCTCCAAACCAAACATACCCCAGCGCGTGGCTGAGAGCAGGCAGCAGCGAGGAGCTCGGCTCCAAACCAAACATACCCCAGCGCGTGGCTGAGAGCAGGCAGCAGCGAGGAGCTCGGCTCCAAACCAAACATACCCCAGCGCGTGACTGAGAGCAGGCAGCAGCGAGGAGCTCGGCTCCAAACCAAACATACCCCAGCGTGACTGAGAGCAGGCAGCAGCGAGAGCTCGGCTCCAAACCAAACATACCCCAGCTAGTGACTGAGAGCAGGCAGCAGCGAGGAAACCCCTACTTACTACTGAGAGCAGGCAGCAGCGAGAGCTCGGCCTGGGTGGCGAGGGAGATTTAGAGGGTGATTCAGAGGGTGACTACTGCAATATGGTTACTACTAGAAGTAAGGCTAGTACAAGAACAGCTAGTAAGGCTAGTAGAAGAACAGTTGGCACCCAAACAGAGGCCACTCACAAGCATGCAGGTGTTCAGGTAGGTGGCTGCAGTGAGTGCTGGGACCTGGCACTCAATATGGAGGATGGAAGGAACAACTCCTGTGTGAGTTGTGAGCAGATCAGCGATCTGATGAGCATGGTGGCCAAACTAAAAGAAGAGGTAGAAAGGCTTAGAGCTATAAGAGACAGTGAAAGGAACACTGACTATCCTCACAATCTAACTTCTACCAAACCAGAACAGGGGGTAACTCTCAGTGGAGCAGGGAGTTTGATACCTACCCATCAGCTAGCCTCTCAGCCTCCCTGCAGTAACCCACATGAGCAGAGCCAATGGGAGCAGGTCTCTGCCCGACGGAAGAAGGGCAGACGGAGCAAGCGTGCTACTTTGAGCAGCATGCTGCCTACAGTGAAGGTTCAGAATAGGTATGAGGCTCTACAGGAGGAGCAGGTCATAGGTGAGGATGAGGACTCAAGGAAGACAGAAGCTGCACCAATGACAGGTTCCCTCAGGCCAGCTATCAAAACTAGTCCAGAAAGGAAACCTCGTAGGGTCATCGTTGTAGGAGACTCCCTACTGAAGGGGGCAGAGGGCCCAATATGCAGACCAGACCCATTTCATAGGGAGATCTGCTGCCTCCCTGGTGCCCAAGTAAAGGACATAGTAGGCAAAATTCCCGAACTTGTGAGCCTTTCAGACTACTACCCACTGCTGGTCTTTCAGGTGGGTAGTGACGATGCAACAATGCGAGGCTCACGGTCAATTAAAAGAGATTTCAAAACGTTAGGGCACCTGCTAAAGGGGTCAGGATCTCAAGTAGTGTTCTCTGCTATCCCTCTAACGTCAGTGATGGATGAGGGAACATTGTGGAAGAGCCAACAGGTCAGTTCATGGCTCAGGGACTGGTGCCATCGGCAGGGATTTGGGTTCTACAATCATGGTTTGGTTTTCAAGGCAGCAGAGCTAAAAACAACTTATGGGACACACTTGTCCCAGAGGGGGAAAAGGATCCTGGGGCAGGAATTGGCAGGGCTCATAGACAGGGCTTTAAACTAGATTTGAAGGGGGAGGGGTTGGTGGTCTCCTGCTGGCCTGTGACAAGCAGGGGGCAGCTCACCTGAGGCAGAGGGATGGAGAGCCAGTAGGGGCTCTCAGCTTGCTGCCCTGAGGCAAGACACAAATGACACACCAGGACACCCTGTGGAAACCAAGGGGAGTTGGCACAGGAGGACGACAGGGCCAGCCCAGCTGAAGTGCTTCTATGCAAATGCACGCAGCTTGGGCAACAAACAGGATGAGTTAAGGGCCACCGTGCTGTTGGGACGCCATGACATAGTGGGCATCACCGAAACTTGGTGGGACGACTCCCACGACTGGAACGTAGGGATAGACGGGTATAAGCTTTTTAGGAAGGATAGGCAGGGAAGGAGAGGAGGAGGTGTTGCCCTCTATGTCAACAACCAGCTGGAATCAGCAGAACTCCACCTGGGAGGCATGATGAGTCGGTTGAAAGTTTATGGGTTAGAATTAAAGGCAAGACAGGGGAAGGAGATATTACTGTGGGGGTCTCCTACAGGCCACCTGACCAGCAGAACCAAGCAGATGAGGCTCTGCACAGGCAAATAGAAGCGGCTTCCAGGTCACAAGCCCTGGTCCTCATGGGGGATTTCAACCACCCTGACATCTGTTGGAGGGACAACACAGCAAAGCATCAGCAATCCAGGATGTTCCTGGACTGCATAGAAGACAACTTCCTCCTCCAAATGGTAGAGGAACCAACAAGAAAAGGTGCTACGCTGGACCTTGTTCTCACCAACAGGGAAGGGCTGGTAACAAATGTGAGGCTCAGAGACGGCCTTGGCTGCAGTGACCATGAAGCAGTTGAATTTAATATCCTCAGGGCAATCAGGAGGACGTATTCTAAGCTTACGACCCTAGACTTTAGGCGTGCAGACTTCGATCGCTGCAGGGATCTGCTAGCCAAAGTGTCGTGGGATGAAGCCCTGGAGGGAAGAGGGACCCAGGACAGCTGGACCACCTCCTCTGTGTCCAGGAGCTATGTATACCTATAAGGAGAAAAGCAGGAAGGAATGCTAGGAGGCCTGCCTGGATGAACAAGGAGCTGCTGGACACACTATCACTTAAAAAGAAACTCTACAGGAAGTGGAAGGAAGGACAGATAGAACAGGGGGTATATAAGGAAGCTGCCCGAGCAGCAAGAGGCCTGGTTAGGAAAGCCAAAGCAGAGTTTGAACTGAATCTAGCCAGGGGGGTTAAAGGGAACACTAAGAATTTCTATAGGTATATTAATGGCAAGAAGAAGACTAGGGAAGGTGTGGGCCCCCTCAGAAAGGAAAGTGGTGAATTAGTCACTAGTGATGTGGAAAAGGCTGAGGTACTCAATCACTTCTTTACCTCAGTCTTCACTGCAAGGGCCTCCAGCCACACTCCTGGTGTCATGGCAGACGATGCCAGGGACGGGGAGGAAGAACTGCCCATCATAAGTGAAGCTCAGGTTCGTGATCACCTGAAGAACCTGAAAGTGTTCAAGTCCATGGGACCCGATGGGATACACCCACGGGTGCTGAGAGAACTGGCAGATGAGGTTGCCAAGCCCCTCTCTATTATATTCCAGAAGTCATGGCAGACTGGGGAAGTCCCCACAGACTGGAAAAGGGGAAACATTGCTCCCATTTTCAAAAAGGGCAAGAAGGAGGAACCGGGGAACTACAGGCCAGTCAGTCTCACCTCTGTGCCCGGAAAGATCATGGAGCAGATCCTCCTGGAGGCACTAATGACTCAGAAGAATAGTGAAGAGGTGATTGGGAATAGTCAGCATGGCTTTGCCAAGGGCAAATCCTGCCTGACAAACCTGGTGGCCTTCTATGATCAGGTGACAGCATTAATAGATGAGGGGCGAGCAACTGATGTCGTTTACCTGGACTTGAGCAAAGCCTTCGACACTGTCCCACACCACCTCCTGGTCTCCAAGCTGGCGACACATGGGTTTGATGGATGGACCACTAGATGGATAAAGAATTGGCTTGATGGCCGCACCCAAAGAGTGGCTGTCAACGGGTCCATGTCCCAGTGGAGGCCAGTGACAAGCGGAGTCCCTCAGGGATCAGTCCTGGGACCTGTCTTGTTCAACATCTTTGTGGGTGACATGGACAGTGGCATCGAGTGCATCCTCAGCAAGTTTGCTGATGACACCAAGCTGTGTGGTGCAGTGGACACCCTGGAGGGAAGGGATGCCATCCAGAGGGACCTTGACAGGCTGGAGAGGTGGGCACAAGCCAACCTCATGAGCTTCAACAAGACCAAGTGCAGGGTCCTGCATCTGGGTCGAGGCAATCCCAGGCACAAATACAGGCTGGGCAGTGACTGGCTGGAGAGCAGCCCTGAGGAGAGAGACTTGGGGGTGCTGGTGGACGAGAAGCTCAACATGAGCTCTCAATGTGCGCTTGCAGCCCGGAAAGCCAATCAGATCCTGGGCTGCATCAGGAGAAGTGTGACCAGCAGGTCAAGGGAGGTGCTTCTCCCCCTCTACTCAGCTCTGGTGAGACCCCACCTGGAGTACTGCGTCCAGTTCTGGAGCCCATATTACAGGAGAGATGTGGACGTGCTGGAGCGTGTCCAGAGAAGGGCCACGAGGATGATCAGAGGGCTGGAGCACCTCTCCTATGAGGACAGACTGAAGGAGTTGGGGCTGTTCAGTCTGGAGAAGAGAAGGCTCCGAGGTGACCTCATTGTGGCTTTCCAGTATCTGAAGGGGGCCTACAGGAAGGCTGGGGAGGGACTTCTCAGGATCTCAGGTAGTGATAGGACTAGGGGGAATGGAATGAAGCTGGAAATGGGGAGATTCAGGCTGGATGTGAGGAAGAAGTTCTTTACCATGAGAGTGGTGAAGCCCTGGAATGGGTTGTCCAGGAGGTGGTTGAGGCCCAGTCCCTGGAGGTGTTTAAGACCAGGCTGGACGAGGCTCTGGCCAGCGTGATCTAGTGTAGGGTGTCCCTGCCCATGGCAGGGGTTGGAACTAGATGATCCTTGTGGTCCCTTCCAACCCTGACTGATTCTATGATTCTATGAAATTGCCGGTTGGTTCTCAGACTGTGCATCACAGACAATACAGAACCAACCGTGACTCTTTGTTGCCCATTCAGAATCTGATTTGTCAGTTGGAGAGTCAGAAAGTCTTCAGCAAAACTCATTCACCTTTCAACAGTCCAGTGTGGCCTGTGCGAAAGCTGAATGGAGAGTCTGACAGTCGACTACCGAGCCCTGAATGAAGTAACTCCACCTATGAGTGCAGCAGTACCAGACATGATGGAACTCCAATATGAGCTGGAATCCAAAGAGGCCAAATGGTATGCTACCATAGACATTGCTAATGCTTTCTTCTCTATTCCCATAGCAGAGGAATGCAGGCCTCAGTTTGCTTTCACCTGGAGAGGAATCCAGTACACTTTCAACAGGTTGCCAATGGGCTGGATCCACAGCTCCAGCATCTGTCATGCAGTGATCCACGATGCTCTGGAGGAAGGTGGTGCTCCAGAACACATCCAGTTCATCGATGACATCATCGTCTGGGGTAAAACTGCTGAGGAAGTCTTCGAGAAAGGTAACAAAATCATTGACATTCTTCTGAATGCAGATTTTGCCATCAAGCGAGACAAGGTGAAAGGACCTACCAGAGAGATCCAGTTTCTGGGAGTGCGGTGGCAGGATGGACACCGACACATTCCAGTGGATGTGGTAAATAGAGTCTCTACCATGGCAAATCCCATGAACAAGCAAGAAACTCTCCGTTTCTTGGGGATAGTGGGATTTTGGAGACTGCACATTCCTGGTTACAGTCAGATTGTGAAACCTCTGTATGATGTGACTCGAAAGAGAAACCATTTCCACTGGGGACCTGAACAACAAGCAGCCTTTGACCAGATAAAGCAAGAGGTAGTTCAAGCAATGGGTCTGGGACCTGTCCGAGATGGTCCAGACATTAAGAACATTTTGTACACGGCTGCAAGTGACAATGGTCCAACCTGGTGCTTGTGGCAAAGAGCTCCAGGTGAGACACGTGGACGACCTCTTGGTTTCTGGAGTCGAGGTTACAGAGGTTCAGAGGCTAATTATACTCCAACAGAGAAAGAGATTCTAGCTGCCTATGAAGGAGTGAAAGCAGCTTCTGAAGTAATTGGAACTGAATCACAACTTCTCTTAGCTCCCAGATTACCAGTTTTGAATTGGATGTTCAAAGGCAAAGGTTCCACACCACATCATGCAACAGATTCCACCTGGTCTAAGTGGATGGCTCTGATAACACAGAGAGCTCGAATGGGAAATCTTGAAAGACCTGGTCTAGTGGAGGTGATCTCAAGTTGGCCTGAAGGTACCAACTGTACTAAACCTCCAGAGGAGAGAGTAACTCGTGCTGAGGAAGCTCCTCCTTACAATGACCTATCTGATGATGAAAAGAAATATGCTTTGTTCACAGACGGTTCCTGTCGTCTTGTCGGGAACAAGCGAAGGTGGAAGTCTGCAGTGTGGAGTCCAACACGCCGAGTTGCAGAAGCAAAGGATGGAGAAGGAGAATCCAGTCAGTTCGCAGAGGTAAAAGCTGTCCAGCTAGCTCTCGACGTAGCTGAGTGTGAGAGATGGCCAAAGCTTTATCTCTACACCGACTCATGGATGGTAGCCAATGCTCTGTGGTGTTAGCTAAAGAACTGGAAAAAGAATGGTTGGCAGAGGAAAGGAAAGGCCATTTGGGCAGCTGACCTGTGGCAGGACATTGCTGATCGAATCGAGAGAATTCCAGTGAAGGTGAGACACATTGATGCTCACATTCCTAAGAGCAAAGCTACTGAGGAACAGCAACACAACCATCAAGCAGATCTAGCTGCAAGAGTTTCTCCAGTAGACATGGACTCTGATCTTGATCTCGACTGGAAACACCGAGGTGAGATATTCTTAGCTCGGTGGGCTCACGATTCGTCAGGACATCAAGGCAGAGATGCAACATACCAGTGGGCACGTGACAGATCCATAGACATTTCCATGGATGCTATCACACAAGTCATCCATGACTGTGACATTTGTGCTGCTATTAAGCAGGCAAAACGACTTAAGCCCTTATGGTATGGTGACAGATGGTCCAAGTACAAGTACGGTGAAGCTTGGCAAGTTGACTACATCACTCTACCACGTTCTCGTTCTGGTAAGCAGTATGTGCTTACTATGGTAGAGGCGAACACTGGATGGTTGGAAACTTATCCAGTTCCGCATGCAACTGCACGCAACACCATTCTCGGTCTGGAGAGACAAATCCTGTGGAGACACGGAACTCCAGAGAGGATTGAGTCAGACAACGGAACTCACTTCAAAAACAACCTTGTAAAGAGTTGGGCCAAAGAGCACGGTATCGAGTGGATATTCCACATCCCCTACTATGCACCAGCTGCAGGGAAGATTGAACGCTACAACGGTTTGTTGAAGACCACTCTTAAAGCCATGGGGGGTGGATCTTTGAAAAACTGGGAAAAACATTTAGCACAAGCAACCTGGCTGGTAAATAGTAGAGGTTCAGTGAACCGAGCTGGACCTGCACACTCAGATCTGCTACAGAAAGTAGAGGGTGATAGAGTTCCTGTTGTTAAAGAAAAGAATCTGTTAGGTAAAACTGTTTGGGTATTTTCTCCCTCAGGAGAGGCTAAACCTGTCCGAGGGGTGGTTTCAGCTGAAGGTCCGGGTCACACTTATTGGGTAATGCAAGAAAATGGTGAAATTCAGTGTATTCCACAAAGAAATTTGACTTTAGCTGAAAGAGTTTAAATTCAGAGTGTTGTACAGCTACATCGTGCCCAAAGGAAGAATCCCTGAGGAATCCACGGTGCGCGAGCCCTGAGAGCCCTGAGTCAACTGAGAGTCCCTGTTTCCCTCTTTCCCCTTTTCTTCGCTTCGTCTGTGAAGAAACAAACTGTTTTCCATTTTTCTTCTTTCTTGGACTTCTGAATCATCTACACCTGAGGATAGCCGGAATGGACTATGAACTTTACTTACAAACTGTGGATGTTGTTTTAGATTGGATGGACAGTATGAACAGCCAATGAAATTGTTTAGCAGGGGTGGATTGTGACCGGTTTAGGCTGTGCCTTTAAGAAAGAGACACTTTCTGAACACTCTAGCCAAATGTTTTGATATTAGAATGAAAACAATGATATGCTAATTCAATTTCATTGGTGGGACCCGGTTGTAGTTTTTTTGTTTAGTCTTTCAGTCGGGGGAGTCAGTCAGCAGTCGTCTTCTTCTTCCCCCTGTGCTGTGAGCTGGCTCGTTTCTCTCTACGATTCCTTCCAACCAGATAAGAAAACTAACTTTTTGCATTCGCTTTGAGATTTAACAAAGTTTTCCCCTTTTAATTACCTTCCTTTCTCTCTCTCTCTAACCCTTTTGGGAAAAAGGGGAGGTAGGGAGGGAGAAGGGGGAACAGGCCTGTAGTGGGTTGAGATAGCCACCCTCCCCACCACGGGCAAAATGACGACTCCAACAAACGGATTGCAAAAGTGATGGAAAAGTTTAAATAGAAGAAGTGAAGGTGCACAAAAGAAACCAGAAACAGTGACAGAAGTAACCGCAACGCACACCCGGATGAACCCCATCCCCACCTGAGGGTGGGCCCAAGACCCCCAGGGCTCGTTCTTCCCCCCCCTACTGCTAGGCTAGTCTCAGCTGGCCAGGCCTGAGACCGCCCATCCCCTGGCCTTGGGCCTAGCCAGGCCCAAGGCCGGGAGACGTCTCCCCAGTTACCGGGCGGCGGCGAGGGAAGAAAGAGAAAGAGGCGGACCCCACGCAAGGTCTTATAGCGGTGCAGGGGATTGTGGTAGGAGATACACGGTTTTCCTGTGTCCACCCACTGGGCTGGACTCCTGGACACAGGAAGTGTGCCATGCAGCAGAGGGCACCCAGCCCAAACCACCACACGCCACCCCTTATCTCATACCACAACCCCTGCACCCAAACACATCATCATATTAGAAATCCCTGATGACGCGTCCGGCAGGGTCCATATCTTCTTCTGGGCGTCCAAACAGCCTCTCTCAGGCTCAAGCATCAGTCCAGTCCAGTTCTTCCTCTCTCATCCAGTGGAACCTCCCAGCGATGCAGATTTCACTCTTCTGCAGTGCAGGTTCTCCATGGATCCGTTGGACATCCTGGCCACCTGGGAAAGCCTCACAACCTCTCAGCCAAGCTCTTCTTCTTGCTCACATTTTGCTCAGCGGCATATCTCCACCCCTGGGGCAAGCCAGTCGGAACAATCCGGCTCCACGACTGCTTTTCCGATCCCCAGGGTGCCGCAAACCGACCGCCTCCGACCGCGGTCCAGGCTACCCAAACGCCTATCAGGGTACTTCGCCCCCCACACCGGGCGTTCACGTACCGAGGCGTAGCAATGTCCGGCTGCACGCCCCCCCGGAAGAGGGAGGGGCTGCGCCACAGCCCAACTGAGAGGCAGGGAGGCGGAGCCAGGTGCTCGGCGCCATTTTTCGGTACTGTCCGAAAAACATGGGGGAGATTAGAGCCAAGCCCACTGCAGCCCGAGCGCCGGCCGGCGTCCGCTACCGCCGCCACTCAGCACACAGCAGAGCCCGGCCGCCTCTACCGCCGCGGTACAGGATCAAAATCACCTCCACCCCTCGGGCACTCCAACAGCTTCCCCAGCGAAAGCCACAAGCGCGTTCTCAGGGCCTTTGAAAACGGCTTTCCAGCTGGGGTCCCCGTTCGCCCCTCCTGGGTCTCGGGGGCTATCTCGCCCGCCCGCCCGCTGCGGCTGGCTCCATCCTTGCAGCGAGACGGACCTCATCTGACCTGCTCGCCGCTGCCCCTCCCCCGCCTCACCCCCGCCGCTTCCACCGCCCGCGGAGAGGAAAGGGTGGGGGAGGGGCAGGTCCCGCGTTCTTAAGCGGCAACCCCCGACACACCAGGTGTCCCCCTGCAATCCACAAGAACCCACACGATCGCCCCGGCAGCAAAGCTTGAGCCCCCCGACCTTCCCAAACCGAAAACCGACGCCCAGAACTAAATTTAAACTATCCATCATTTGCAATCCGATCTGCAGGTCGCCACACCAACCAGCCCCACGTCGGCGCGCCAAAAATGTAGTGGGTTGAGATAGCCACCCTCCCCACCACGGGCAAAATGACGACTCCAACAAACGGATTGCAAAAGTGATGGAAAAGTTTAAATAGAAGAAGTGAAGGTGCACAAAAGAAACCAGAAACAGTGACAGAAGTAACCGCAACGCACACCCGGATGAACCCCATCCCCACCTGAGGGTGGGCCCAAGACCCCCAGGGCTCGTTCTTCCCCCCTACTGCTAGGCTAGTCTCAGCTGGCCAGGCCTGAGACCGCCCATCCCCTGGCCTTGGGCCTAGCCAGGCCCAAGGCCGGGAGACGTCTCCCCCAGTTACCGGGCGGCGGCGAGGGAAGAAAGAGAAAGAGGCGGACCCCACGCAAGGTCTTATAGCGGTGCAGGGGATTGTGGTAGGAGATACACGGTTTTCCTGTGTCCACCCACTGGGCTGGACTCCTGGACACAGGAAGTGTGCCATGCAGCAGAGGGCACCCAGCCCAAACCACCACAAGGCCGAACCCCCTGGCTGAAGGGGGGTTGGGGAAAGGTTTCCTGTATTACATACATTGCTGTATATTTCTGTATATATTGTAAATATTGTATATTTTTGTACATATTCATTGCATTCCATATCTGCTTGTAAAATACAGCTTTCATCTGCTTCTCCGGCTGAGTTAGCTGTGGAATTCTTTTGTGTGTGGGGGGGGGAACCTTCCTACTCCACCACAACAGTTTTTTTTAACTACAATGAAAAGTAATCACAAGTGGCATCCGAAATAACATGCCATATAATAATAGCATTTTATAGTTGTAGTTTTGTACCATATTACTGTTTGTACCACATTGCTGCTATTTCTTACAGGTTTTGAATACCATCCATTTGTGACTTTGGGTATCTTATCTACCACATTCTTTCTTTGTCTTAATTAAAAGTGAACAGCACAGAACAAAAATTTGCATACATGCAGATGGATTTACTCCATACATTGCCCTGCTAAGTTCGAACTCTTTTTCTTTTGTATTTCTGGAAATCATTTCAGCACAGCATTTTTTCTTCCCAGATTTATTGGGAAGCAACAAATCTCTTGAGTCTCTTACTCGCAACAAATCTCTTGAGTCTCTTACTCACAATTAGACTCACTAAGTCACTGATATTTTCTTCTAGCAACATTAACCTCCTTCCATCAGCACTTCCTACTAAATTTTACCTAAGACACTTCCTTAAATCCAGTCACTTGTCTTCCTCCCACAGAACAGTAAGGCCTCCTTCTTATCTTGTGTCTTTTCCCTTGTAAGTTTTGAGAGCTCTCCATGTTACTTCTAGGCAACTGTGACACTTTCTGGCCACAAAAGTTAACATTTTAGTAACAGTACAGAAATTGTGTCTTAGCACGTTGTCATACTATCTTTACTGCCTTCATCTGCTAAAAGTAAAGTAAGTGGTTTTGAAACCTGTTCCTTGAAACTGAACATATATATTCATTCCTGCTTCATCACAGTGGCTGCTAAAGGCTGTCAAGCAATTTGCAGTGATTAATTGGGAAATTATTGTAGACTCAGAACACTGAGGTTAAATAATTTGAAAATGACATATGAAAGTACAGCTAAGTAATTATGCCCACAAATGTGGTATTTAATGTGAAAGGCACATAAGAGAGCTACAAATGCATGCAGCTATAAGACTAAAGAAAGGTTGCCTACTTTTACCTACCCATTTCCAGTTTATCTCAGTCCTAGGCTTTCTGGTGTTGGATTACAAACCTGTTTCTTCCTTCTACAGAAACAAACTTGACCCATTTATATTCTTTATTTTGGATTGGTTTTCCCTGGTAATTTATTCCATATGGTTTTCACAAAACATGTGAAGCACAGAAGTCTGTGTAGTGTTCCCCTCTGTGAAGAATGTAACTTCAGTAAGTACCAAAAACAGTGAATTACGTAACTGAATTCCCCTGTGAAAAAGTAGCATGCCAAGATGATGCATGCCAGACAGTTCAGTTAAACCCCTCAAAGTAGTACAGTAAGTAATGGTTTCAAATAAAGAATGTCATTTTCCTCTCCCTTTAGGATCAGGTTATTCTTCAGATCTCATGGACTCCTCTTAATAACTATAATAAAAAGCACCCAATATGCTAGGGTTCAAATGTATTATGTATAGATCATGTCATGTTTTTATAGCTGTATTTGATTGCCTGTTTATGCTTCTCTGCAGTCTGCATTCAAAGTTCAGATACTCTGTGTCACTTTGAGTGCTTCCTATAGGGAAGGACATTGCAAACAGGGTAGCTGTAATCTTCTCAAACAGTGCTGGTGTCTGCTTTACAGGACTGCAGGGCTCCTCAGCCTGTCAGCACAACTGCTTTTCTCCTGACGACTCCCCTTTCTTTCAGTTATGCATTACTGGAGGTATTTAATCCCTCTTCTTCTCTAAGAATGTCCTCCAACCCATAACTAATCATAAGGTCTTTTCAGACTACAATTTATTTCTGCCAAATACAAGGGAAATTGAAACAAAACTGGTTGTTAAAAAAAAAAAAAAAAAAGGCATACTAAAAATAAAAGCTAAACTGGAAGACCTTTTATAGGGCATAAGAAAAAGCATTAAAAGGAAAGTGCAGAGGAAAAGAAAAGAGAGAATAAGGACTGGAGAATGATGTTGTGAAAGCCAGAAAGAGGAAGAAGTGGAGATAATGACAACAGATAGCAAAGGAAAGAGTGAAAGAGCAAGAGTGTGTACAAAAAGAAATATCAACAATCAGGAAAAAGCAAAGGAAAGAAACTAACATGAATTTAAAACCCCATTATTTAACAAGTAAGGCAAGAAAAGGGTAAATTAGATTATCATCCTAACAGCAATTAATTTCATACTGGTAGGTCCTATACGGAGCTTTAGGGGAAATTATTTGCTGTTCTTACCTCAGCAAGGAAGAAAGCAGGTCCAGGCTTGGGTGCTGGACAGGCGGCCATGCTGGCTGTCTGCCACCATTCCACCCCATCCCTCTGCATATTGCCCATCACATGGGAGCTGATGAATATGAACATTTACTGCTGATGTGAGAGCTCTTGTAGAGAACATAATGGCCTTTCTGTAAAAATAAACAGCCAGCATGAGAAGAGTACTTCAGTGCGTATCTCCATTGCTTTGGTCTGTCTACTCACTGTAAAGGAAGGAGAGCAGAAAGGAGACTATTGTGGCAATTTATCCCTGGGGAAAGAACAGAGACCTGTACCACTTATGTATTAATTTGACACATAGAGTATCTTTAGCTTTACTGCTGACCTTCATATGTTTAGATTAATTTAACCCATACCAAATACATAAGCACATCTTTAATCTCAACTAATTCTTCAGTGAGGAGTCTGAATCCAAGGTCCAGGATCAGTGGACAGATTGACTACTTTATTCTACTGTGGCAGTCACTCTAAAAATCTGTATTTTCTGAGGTTTGTTGTTTCACTAATATATTCATTTTTCTTTTGGAAGTATTTGGAAGAGCTCTTCCCTATTAGAAAATCTCATTTTCTTCCCCATAGAGTGGAGCAGTTGTTTCCTTAGTAAGACAATAAAAACCCAATTTTTGCTTTAACAACATAAGCACTCTATATAAACTGCAGCTTTTTTGCCATACTCTTAGTGAAGCTAAAATATCATGCAGAATGAAAGCAAAAACTTACTAGGCTATTCATTTGTCCTCCAGAGAAAAGTGTGCTCCATTCTATGGGATTTGCATCTTCCTGCATTTTTAACAATTTAACAATGCATACAGTGGCATTATCATTTTCACTACACACTCCAATGATGCCGGAGTTCTATCAACAGTGTACTAGGGAAATTGTCTTTACTTTTGTCTCGAGATCAACAGAATTAAAATAAACAAACAAAAAAAAAAAACAACCACAACAACAATAAAAATAAATAGGGCAACACCTTTTTTTTCCCCTGAAAATGTTCTAGAATACCAGTTGATGCAAAAAGCATATCACCATTTGTACAGTTTAGGTGTTTTTGCAAGCCATGCATTGACCGGGTTTCCTCAGATGGCGATTTTGACACTATGCAAGGAGGTAGTATTCTTATGCTAATTGAGAAACCTAAGCCGTTCACAAAAGAAAGCTCCCTGAATAGTGCAAAAGTTGAGTAGTTAGTGGATTGAAGCAGAGGGGGAAAAAGCTGGTTTAAAACTAGTTTTGCCATTTTAAGGTTTTATGAGTCTTTGTCTTGGTTTTTGTCTTCCTTTTAAGTAAAAATATTTACTTCAGACAACAAGATAATAAGAGTCAGTTTATGCAAGGAGTCACCTTGTGGTAACTGACTATCAAGCACAATTATTTGGAGAAATAATAATAACTTGAGTTATGGGCCAGCATGAAATCAACTTTCGTTATGTAGGAGTCTTATTTAATATGATGGCTGGTTTTGAAGTGCATTTGTAAACCATGTTTTTCCCTTAGGGAAAAGAGGAAATTTTTTTATCAACAAGACTGGAAATAATCAGAATGTCTTATTCTGCAAAAAGAGTTTTGAGGTACAAACTGAGTTTAATACAAGAATCTACCACCATGTGCTGTTCACTATAATTTTTTTCTTCACTAGGATTGGGGTACAAAAATTCCAACATATGAGAGAAAGATATAATGTATTTATCTCAATACAGCTGGGCAAAATATTTTATTTTTCAATTAATGAAATTATAATGCTACCAAGAAAAATGTAAAAAAAAATATATATGGGAAGAATAAGTAAATTAGACATAGGTTCATCGTCACAATAATTCCCCCTGTACACTAAGAACAAGAAGTTCTGTACACAAGAAGTCCCTGTACACTAAGAAGTGGAAGGAAGGACAGATAGAACAGGGGGGTATATAAGGAAGCTGCCCGAGCAGCAAGAGGCCTGGTTAGGAAAGCCAAAGCAGAGTTTGAACTGAATCTAGCCAGGGGGTTAAAGGGAACACTAAGAATTTCTATAGGTATATTAATGGCAAGAAGAAGATTAGGGAAGGTGTGGGCCCCCTCAGAAAGGAAAGTGGTGAATTGGTCACAAGTGATGTGGAAAAGGCTGAGGTACTCAATCACTTCTTTACCTCAGTCTTCACTGCAAGGGCCTCCAGCCACACTCCTGGTGTCATGGCAGACGATGCCAGGGACGGGGAGGAAGAACTGCCCATCATAAGTGAAGCTCAGGTTCGT
>JAWKAJ010000269.1:0-19071 GCA_033816785.1 Picus viridis
AATTTTATCGCTGATTAGTAATTTGTCTTTTTTATTTGGAGCATTTGCTGCATAGATTTGTTTTCTATCTTCACCATTTGTATTTCTATCTCTACTACTAAGCATACTATCACATTACAGCTAGGCTACAACTACTCTTACACCTTATTTGGGAGCCTCTTATCTTCTATTCCCACACTGCAGTTGGTAAATCATAGTTAAATTGTTATGCTGCATAATGTCACCTAAGCCATCTTGAAAATTTTCTGTAGTGCAGAGCTCAAAATCTCATTTAAGAGAAAAATGTTGAGTTTTCAGAAAAGTCAGAGTTAAAAAAGGAATATCCCCACTAGGTCTCCACTGGTCTCTACTGGCTTCTGTTTATCCTCCATATTCCTCTTGGGTTATGCAGAGATGTTGGTAGCAGTCCTTTGGCAGTACCAAATTATTTCTGGCTATAGTTACTTTTCACATTAGAATTGTGGTATTGTTCTAATAACTCACTGCTAGACCTGTGCAAGCACTTTCCAGGGTTAACTGAAGTGCTGCTTTGGGAAGGGAATTGCTGGCATCACCCTCAAGGTAGGAATGCAATCATAAAAACAATCACAGTGAAATACATCTGATCCATCAATTCCTTGCCTAAGCAAGAAAAAAATAATAAAAATCAGTTTGGAAGATCATGCCAAGGTGGAGAGATGAAGTTTCAAAGATCTAGCTGTTTCAAAGCTGGCCTCTACTGTCAGCTTAGGGCCCAGGTTGAGTCTCCTGGGCTAAACCATGCCAGAAATATGGGCCATAAAGTAAAAAGGCCAAAATTAAATTTGTCCATGAAGAAACACTGTTGCAATAGTATGTCTGCTTACATTTGTTAAGACACCCTGGTAGCATGCCATCTGCTCTTTTATGTCCTTCCTTACAGCTCTGACTTTCAGAGAGTTGGTAGTGATTACTTCACATCTTTATTATAGAAAAAGGAGCTGTTTGCCAGTTCAGTGTTCAGGCAAAAAAAGTTTTTGTCAGTTACTCATCAATTTGCTCATCTGTTTGTCCTATGCAACATGATAATTTCAAGTCTGCTGACACTGTTACCCAAGGGAGTATGATTCATTCAATGATTTTCCTTCCTTCCTGCCTATTTCTTTTAAATTTGCTGGAACTTTAATATATCCCATACATATTTTTCACTTCAAACTATTCTACCCTTAGTAGCACTACAGTAATTAATTTCATTTTAAAAATCTTATTTTCTTATTTTAGACAGGAGACTTACTAAGTACAAGAAAAATACTGTAAGACGACATAAAATTTGTTTTCTTACTCTTAACACCCCATTCTTTCATGATACTTCTTTTCTTTTCTCTTATTTTGGAAAATTAGCTCCTTCTCCAAGAATAAAGACTCATATTCATAACAATGCTCTTTATTTACAGAGTACATTATCACCAAGGCTATGAAAGAAACTCAGCAATATGGGTAGTTTCCCCTTTTTCAATAGGGAGGTCATTTAGCATGCTCCAGAACACAGAGTCCAACAACAATCTCCTGACACTGAGTCCTGTAGGGACTAGAGCACAGTTTGCTGTAATGAAACTTAACAAGGCTACTGGGTGGAGCAACAGGGGACTTCCCATTCTACTGCAGGAAAGGCAGTTGAGAAACAGATCATACTGACAGTAGCTTCACTTTGGTGAGCTCAAATCAGGTGTCTGAAAACGCACAGCAAAGTATTGATCCTGTCAAAGACATTTCTTGGGGGTTGCCCAATTTGTGAGCTAAAATGGTTGTGGCTAATTTCTTTATGCTCTACATGAACCGAGATGAGGAAAATATTTTGACCCATAAAACACATATTAATTCACAGAGTGAAGGAACAGGGAGTAATATCTTGTGGTCAGCTTCTCCATCAGAGTGCTGGTGGCAGTGCATGAGGTTAAATGGCTTTTAACTCTCAGTGCTGACCTATTTATTGTTTCTGAAAGAGATTTTTCATTCTCATCTTTGATGGTTTTAGAAGAGTTTCCAGATTACATGAGCAATGTAATTTTAGTCTGTCTCACAGGAGCTCGTGTGGAGGATCTTATGCACAGGAATGTGCCAGTCATCTCCAGAAATGCTGCCAGATTATAAGGAATGCTCATTTTTTTTCTCATTGTATTCTGTTTCTTGTTTTCCCTCAGATAAGTGCCTACTTTTCTTGTTAGAGATGCAAAAACAAGTCCATCAACTCTATTTCCTCCACTTCCTGCAAAACTTCCACCTCATTATTTTCATTCAGTTTTCCTCTGCTGCATATTATTTGTCTTGGTTTTCTTCACCTTTCTCCAAGAAAATAATAGTTTACAAAATACCAAACAAGCAAACCACATCTGCCTTCAACAAAATTCCGTCTCTTTTCACCCAAATAAGTTTCACATGTCTCACTTTCAGTTCCATTCCAGACCCTTCCCTTTTGCTGTGCACATGGGATCTTAAGTGGAACCATCCAGCCAGAAGCTGCAATCATTCTTTACAGTCTCTTATTTTTCAGTATAGAGCCTCACTTTTGCTTTTAAACCAGCATCCTCTCTAATGAAAAAACGTTGTGTGATTTGTTGCCAGCACCTGTGCTGCTTCTTTCAAATCAAAAATTTATTTGTGATGTTAGCCTTTTGCTATTTTATTGTTAACTGTTTTCATGCTTCTAGAAAGGAGCTGAATTGCACCTGAATCCTGTGGAAGGAAGAAAAGGGAGACACGTCTCTTCCACCATACGAGATTTCTTGTTTGGAGGCAATGCTCTGCCCCAACCTCTTGTATATTAGCTTGCGAAAGAGAAGAAGCTGCACTGAATGCTGTAATTCACACAGACACACCTGTATGGATAGCAGGTGTCAGAAAATCATGAGAAATTATTAAGGAGGTGTTTAGGAAGAGACTGGATGAGGTGCTTGGTGCCATGGTTTAGTTGATTAGATAGTGTTGGATGATAGGTTGGACTCTGATGATCTCAAAGGTCTTTTCCAACCTGATTAATTCTATTCTATTCTAAGTTAATATTTACTCATTTTGCTTCTGTACCACTCTTCATGCTTTGAAATCTGGCAACTGAGAATACTGTCACATTTGTGGTGTGAATTCCACTAAATCTATAGGTGGCAGCTTTGTAGAAATTTTGCTTCATGTCACAATCCTAAAGCTATGTCATCAGACCTTTTAACTAGCTTGGAAGATTCCGTATACAGTTAAATCCATATAAACAAAGCTAATATAAGGCCTGAATTAAATTACACTAGATGTCAGAGTATGTGAAGATGTCAAATTACCCTATTTTGCAGTATTACATAGCAATGGAGCCCTAAGGGTTACAAAGCAAACTGATGCTTTCTAGCAAAGATATAATACTGCTAATTATGTATTTAACTGAAACAATTTTGTAGATTTTTCAGTTTATGGTTTAGTTTGTTTGTTCATGTGTTTTCTCTTAGGGTTTTTTGGTACAGCTATAGTGTATCATGCTCAACTGGCTTAAATTTAAAGGAGATGACTACTCCATAAGGTTATCTTCTATGATAACTAAGTTAATGATATTGGGCTATGATTGTTGTTGGCAGTTACAATGGTATTAACATGTTTCTACCTAATGGACACATATAAAACCAAAAGACTGTAGGGTTATTTGACTTAGTATTCTTATTGGTAGTATTCGCATGACTGGAGCGCTGCAATTGACGGCTACAGGCTATTCAGGAGAGACAGGCAGGGAAGAAGGGGTGGAGGGGTGGCCCTGTACATCAGGGAGGCTCTTGATGCCATTGAGCTAGAGATCAGGGATGATCGGGTTGAGTGCGTGTGGGTAAGAATTAGAGGGAAGACCAGCAGGGCAGACATGCTGGTTGGAGTCTGTTATAGACCACCCAACCAGGAGGATGATCTTGATGAAGCATTCTATAGGCAGCTTAAGGCTGTCCCAAGATCGCCTAACCTTGTTCTCGTGGGAGACTTCAACCTGCCTGATATCTGCTGGGATCACAACATAGCAGAGAGGAGGCAGTCTAGGAGGTTCTTAGAGTGAATGGAGGACAGCTTCTTATCCCAGGTGCTGCGAGATCACCAGGGGTAAGGCTATGCTTGACCTCCCTTCACCAACAGGGAAGGGCTGGTGGGTGATGTGGTGGTCGGAGGGTGTTTAGGCACCAGTGACCACAGGATAATTGAGTTTTCAGTATTCAGCCAAGCCAAGAGGGGGAACAAGAAGACCTCCACTCTGGACTTCCTGGAGGGCGGACTTCAGGCTACTCAAGGAACTAACTCAGAAGGTTCTTTTGGGAAACAGCCCTTAAAAACAAAGGGGTTCAGGAGAGCTGGACCTACTTCAAGAAAGAACTCTTGAAGGCGCAGGAACAGGCTGTGCCGGTGTGCCGGAAGATGAGCCGCCGGGGCACGGCCAGCCTGGTTGGGTAATGAACTTCTAAAGGAACTAAGGGAAAAAAAGAGGGTGTATTATCTTTGGAAAAAAGGGGAGGCAATCCATGGAATGTTTAGGGATGTTGCTAGGTCTTGTGGGGAAGAAAATTAGGAGGCAAAAGCACATTTGGAGGCTCAGACTGGCTCTCTGCTGTGAAGGACAACAAAAAGTCCTTCTATAAATATATTAATAGCAAGAGGAAGGGCAAGGAGAAGCTCCACTCCTTGGTGGGCATGGAGGGGAATATTGTAACAAAGGATGAGGAAAAGGCAGAGGTGCTTAACACCTTTTTTACCTCAATTTTTACTAGCAGGACAGAACGGCTTCCAGACAGCTGGCCTGCAGAGCTGGCAGAAGGAGCCAGGGAGCAGCATAGTTTTCCCTGTTCCAGGATGGGAGAGTTAGAGATCTTCTCAGCCGCTTTGGACCCCCACAAGTCCATGGGACCGGATGGGATCCATCCTAGGATGCTGAGGGAGCTGGGCGGATGAGCTGTCCAGGCCGCTCCATCATTTTTCAGCAGTCCTGGCTCACTGGAGAGGTCCCAGAAGACTGGAAGCTGGCCAACGTGGTGCCCATCCATAAGAAGGGCCAGTTGGAAGAGCCGGGGAATTCCAGGCCTGTCAGCCTGACCTCAGTGCCAGGCAAGATTATGGAACGGCTCATCTCGAGTGCGATCACACAGCACTTAACAGGATGGCCAGGGGCTCAGGCCTAGCCAGCATGGATTTAGGAGGGGCAGGTCCTGCCTGACCAACCTGATCTCCTTCTATGATCAGGTGACCCGCCTGGTGGACGGGGAGGCCTGTGGATGTGGTCTACCTGGACCTCAGCAAGGCCTTTGAGACAGTCCCCACAGCAAACCCTGGCCAAGCTGGCAGCCCATGGCTTGGACAGGAGCACACTGCGTTGGGTTAGAACTGGCTGGAGGGCCGAGCCCAGAGAGTGGTGGTGAATGGTGCCACATCCAGCTGGCGGCCTGTCACTAGTGGTGTGCCCCAAGGATCAGTGCTGGGCCCCATGCTTTTCAACATCTTTATTGATGATCTGGATGAGGGCATTGAGTCCATCATCAGTAAATTTGCAGATGACACCAAGCTGGGGGCAGGAGTTGATCTGCTGGAGGGCAGAGAGGCTTTGCAGAGAGACCTTGACAGGCTGGACAGATGGGCAGAGTCCAATGGCATGAGATTTAACACATCCAAGTGCCGGGTTCTGCACATTGGCCATAACAACCCCAGGCAGCGCTACAGGCTGGGGTCAGAGTGGCTGGAGAGCGGCCAGGCAGAGAGGGACCTGGGGGTGCTGGTTGATGGGAAGCTGAACATGAGCCAGCAGTGTGCCCAGGCAGCCAAGAGGGCCAACCGCATCCTGGCCTGCATTAGGAATAGTATGGCCAGCAGGAGCAGGGAGGTCATTGTGCCCCTGTACTCTGCTTTGGTTAGGCCGCACCTTGAGTACTGTGTCCAGTTCTGGGCCCCTCAGTTTAAGAAGGACATCGAGACACTTGAACGTGTCCAGAGAAGGGCAACAAGGCTGGTGAGAGGCCTTGAGCACAAGCCCTATGAGGAGAGGCTGAGGGAGCTGGGGCTGTTTAGCCTGGAGAGGAGGAGGCTCAGGGGAGACCTCGTTGCTCTCTGCAACTACCTGAAGGGTGGTTGTAGCCAGGAAGGGGTTGGCCTCTTCTCCCCAGCGACCAGCACCAGAACAGGGGGACACAGTCTCGAGCTGCACCAGGGGAAGTTTAGGCTGGAGGTGAGGAGAAAGTTCTTCACCGAGAGAGTGATTCGTCATTGGAATGGGCTGCCCGGGGAGGTGGTTGAGTCTCCGTCCCTGGAGGTGTTCAGGAGCGGACTGGATGTGGCACTTGGTGCCATGGTCTAGTTGTGAGGTTATGGTTACAGGTTGGACTCGATGATCTTCAAGGTCTCTTCCAACCTTGGTAATTCTATTCTATTCTATTCTATTCTATTCTATTCTATTCTATTCTATTCTATTCTATTCTATTCTATTCTATTCTATTCTATTCTAACCCATGCTTTCCTAGATAAAATAAATTTTAAAATGGAATGAATGTTAAATTCACTGCAGTTAGTATACTTCTAGTATTTTCACTCAATATTTTGTATGAAGCTTCAGCTAGACTTTTAAAGGAGGAAGTTTTCACCTGAGAGGACAAGGTCTCCATCTTTGGACTGAAAGGATTTTTGGTGACATTTGTTAGATCTTGCAGTCACAAATTCATCAATAAAAACAGTTAATAGTACATAGCAGAATTAAATAAGTAGTCAGTTGAAAATCTGTGATAATAGCCATTTTTAATGCAATTTTACTTAGCATTTATTTTATACTTCTCAAACATGATACAACCATGACAAATTATCTTTAAGTGTATTAATTTTACTATTCACTTTGCAAATATATTGATATGACTTGCAGTTCAAACTACAAAAAAAACCTGAAAGACTCCAATGGTTTTTTATTCCACTTAAGGCATCACAATTGTGATTTCAGAGTGATTTTAGATTACTTTTTTAGCATAGACGTATTGAAAATCATAAATTCCAATTCCATAAATTATGCTTGTTGTATTTGATCTTCCTACAACACGCAGAAAGCAGAACACACAAATAACAAACACCATTCACTAATTAATTGATTCTTTTGATGGTAATAATCAATAAACCAATAGAAAGAAATCAGTCTAATGAGCTTTATTTAAATTAGCTCTTCTTAATCAGAGGGATGCTGTGTCCTGCTTTTTGATAATTACTGTAGAGTGATTAGTCTAATTTAGCATTTAGGGCCATTGAAACAAGAAAATAGATAAAATTGGACTGTTATCTTTGACCCTGTGATTTTAAACAAAACCCAGATTGTGATTTCTTACAAATGGTCTCACTATCAATTATCCTACAAAGCCAGCAGTTTAAGCAAAGCCACTGAATCTATTTTTAATCCTAGTTTACACCACTGCTGTGAATTGAGTGCATTTAAAAACCCAACAAGCCTACCGTTTCCTGGATTCTACAAGAAAATACTTTGTCCTGAAGGGCTGAAAATTCCGTATTATTTCTTTGATACATCAGCTTTCTGATTTTTTTCATGATGCTTTTGCTTGAGTACAAACCTTAAAAATCACATTCTCTCCTGGGTGGCCATAAGAAGGTGATTACTCTCATTAGTCCCTAAATCACAGTGAAGACTATGATATTAGTGGCTCTTAAAGTTATGGACCTAAAATGATTCATGGCTTGTAGATTCTACTATATATTTCTTCAAGACATATTACTAATGAACTATTAGGTAGATCATTACTACAGACTGCAAGGGAGTAGCACACTTCCACCTTTGCTCATGTATTTATCCCAGTTCCACAGCACAATTACTTAAGTTATTTGAAGGATTTCTGAAAGCTTGTCTCTACCATACTAAAACCCTTCCAAGTCTTTTGTTCCTTAAGATGAAGCTGTATCAGTCCTAACTGTAGGAAAAACTTCACATCCCACCCTGCTTGTGGAAATTATCTAGGGCTATTCATTACATAATCCTGAGAGGTAAGGATGATTTCAGTGAAGGATTCTAGCCTGGAATTCTCTTTGTCCATTTGAACTTCATTCTACCTCCTCTTGGGTGACTGCACAAACTCCTTTTCCCAGGTTTGTTTCTGAATCAGAAGGGAGGAAAGGTAGACGATTGTATTTCTTTGATTCAGGGCTTTATTAACAAGCATGCTAGAAACAGCACTTGGAGCTTATCCAACATTTTAAGAAATGTGTCTTGTTTCAATCAGTTATGCTGAATGCCTTGCTAATTATTATAACGTTTCCAGATGAAAGAAGCAATACATTTGATCCTGACATTAGTTTTCACTGGTTCTAACTCTGGACAGTGCCAAAGAAAACAGGACCACAATTTCAGTGGGACCACTTAGTGCTTGTAGCAGTGTAACATATTATCAGTTACAGCCCTTTTCCTGGCTTCGTTGTGCCTGTGGAACTATACGAGAAAGGTTCCTATAGCTCATACTTATATGCAGATGTTTCCTACTCAGTACAACTCTATTCTAGTTTGCAGCAAAACAGTGGTGTAAGTATGGCCACAGTTTGGAGGAATTAGTCACATGAAGACAGATTACAAACCAGAGATCCATAAAGCACATTGGTTTTAAGTTACGAGGCTGGCATTTCACAAGCATGCTGGCTTGTAATTACCTCATCTTTTTAGTTGTTATGTGTACGTGCATGCCCGTAACTCAGAGGAAGGTGACTCAAGTCGATTCAAACTGAAAGTCCATATTCCTAAAGAGGTGGTGTGTGGAAATAAAACTCAGAAAATCCCAAGGATAGATAGTAACAGGCTCAAAACCAAATACTCAAACGTGAACATCAGTTGGAGAACTCCACATCTGCAGCTTCTCAAATGAAGTTGTAATGCCTCTAAGCACTGCTAAGTACCATTTGCCAGATGGTGGAGAAAGTCTGAAGTGATGTCTAAGAATCTCAATCATGACTGTGACTCCTAGCTACGTACCATATTAAGGACAAGCTTGGTGATGATGCATTATGCAAGGGTAAATCACGAAGAAGCTGAAGACATGCATAAGTTCTGTCAGTTCACCACCTAGAGTGCTTCAGTAAACTTTCCTGCCTATTGCTCACACAATCATGTATTTTTTTTTGTTGTTTTCTTCTTAACTGGTTGAAATAGGATGCTCAACATGAAATGTAGGTATGAATGAATGGGGTATTTATTTCCTTTTCACATTAAGAGGCTTTAAAACTCAAAATACCCAAAATGGTCCTGACTCTGAAAGCACTGCTAAAAGAAGTACTTCTTAATGTAAAAAGCAAGAATGTAAATAAACATTTTAAAGTGACTGGAGATCTACCTTGGAGCATGGATAACTATGCTTTCAGAGGCTACAGTCCAAGTCTTCTTGTCCATTCCACAATGCTGCAGAAAATACACATGAAGCTACAGTGAAAAAGCTCAGCACTCCCAGCTAAAAAGGAAAGCTTTGAGTAGGCTTTTGCACGTCAGATAGTGACATCCAGTGGCGAGTTCCATTAGCTGTAATGGTCTCTCCTCTTGATGCACAGAAACACATAAATACCTGTATTTTCTTTAAACACATTAAAATATTTTACCTGTAGTTTAATATATTTAAATAGAAAAAAATATGCAAAGTATGTGAATGTCCTGAACAGAAACATACTTTGCTATATTAATCATAAAAGCTCACCTACAGTGGAAAGTTAAACTTTGCTTTCATATTGAACTTATAATAAAAGCAAAAATGTCTAGCTGTATTTACAGAAATAGATCATCCTCTGTACTACAGCTCTATTCTCTTCTATCTTGTTCATACAGAAAATCAGTACTCCTCTTTCTCCTGAAATTCCTTGTTCCTATGAAAAACTGGAGTTCAATTTGAGCTTATGATTCTGAAACACTACCAAGCAATTGGTAGTGTCCATAGACTCTGGCTCCTTTGGGGATTTCCAGCCACAGTGGATCACCATCTGACATGGCTGAAGTAGATCCTTTCTTTTAAGAACTCGCTGATTAAAAGTATTAAGACTGTCCTGCAAAGTTCTCTAGAATATCAGAAGGATGGAGGAAGCCTCAATTTTCTGTGCTTCTATGCCTTTGGGGACATACTTGTTTTTTACGAGACATGAGGATATCCAAAACACATATCTACTAAGCTAGAAAATACTCCAGTACAAAGGCATTCACATTCTCTTATTCATTCCGTTCCCTTTTGTCTAGAATAATGAAATTCTTTGGATCACAAAGAGTAAAAAAACAGCTCCATGCTGAAGATATGGCATCTCAGTGGATGTGGAAAAAGAGAGAATTCTAGGTTTTCATTCTTAGAAATTCATCTTATCTCAGTTTATTACTTTTCATAAGGAACAATGCAAATTCAAACTTCAGGAAGCTTGCCAACTAAATTCTGCTAATCTACCTTTTCACCGATTTATATACAACAGAACTACTTTCTACTATATTGAAGGTGACAGGCAAACACGACTTTCTCCCTTTTAATGTATTCCCCCACCATTTGATATCATATGCTGTTGTGGAAAGATATTAAGAAAGGTTGAAGATTTGAATCACCGCCTGCAAGACACACAGAGCTGGTTACAAATCACCTGTGTATCCTCTTACTCTTCAAAGGATCCCACTGAGCAGCTAACACCTTTTCTGTATCCATACCCAACGGAAATATACAGGCTCTTTCACAAGCAACCAAAATTCAGGTCTCCCAATTAAAAGCAAAGCTATTCCACCAGCCTTAAACATTTGGCTCTCATTCACTTATACAACAGTCTAAGTACGCAAAAGTCTCTAAATTCATGATGCAATTATTTTGGTTTGTCAGCAAATAGGCCCTTACATTATGCTATTGCACTACCACTTCATAAATCCAGACACATAATGAAGAAAAGCCAGACTTTACATTCTTAGGGCTTCTTTTATGGTTAAAGACACTTTGTTGTTGCTGTTGTTAAAATCCAACTTAGGTTTTAAACTTAGTGTTTCTTAGGCAGGGTTAGACAGAGGTTAGCTTGAGTCCCTCTGAAATACAGAAAATGGGACTATTTTTCTGACAAACATATAAATGGACACCAGGGATTTTTGTGTTTGTAAATGTGACCGGTTCAGGCTGTGCCTTTAAGAAAGGGACACTTTCTGAACACTCTGGGCGAATATTTTGATATTAGAATGAAAACAAGAGATATGCTAATCCAATTTCGTTGGTGGGACCCGGCTGTAGATTTTTTGTTTAGTCTTTCAGTCAGGGGCAGTCAGCAGTCGTCTTCTTCTTCCCCCTGTGCTGTGAGCTGGCTCGTTTCTCTCTACGATTCTTGCTAACCAGATAAGAAAACTAACTTTTTGCATTCGCTTTGAGCTTTAACAAAGTTTTCCCCTTTTAATTACCTTCCTTTTCTCTCTCTCTAACCCTTTTGGGAAAAAGGGAGGTAGGGAGGGAGAAGGGAGGGGGCAGGCCGAACCCCCTGGCCGCAAGGGGGGTGGGGAAAGGTTTCCTGTATTACATACATTGCTGTATATTTCTGTATATATTGTAAATATTGTATATTTTTGTACATATTCACTGCATTCCATATCTGCTTGTAAAATACAGCTTTCATCTGCTTCTCCGGCTGAGTTAGCTGTGGAATTCTTCTGTGTGTGGGGGGGGGAACCTTCCTACTCCACCACATATTTTTAATTGGCAGTCCAACGTGCGGCTTGTGGATAATTGCTGTCCAGAAGCTGGGCTAAAAGGTTGCTTGATTTATTGCCTGCTCGAGTCGGAGTTGCAAACATGAAAGTGTTTTGGCTTTTAGAACGTTTGGTCTTTTCAGTTTGTTCGGTACTGGTCTACAAGTACTTCATGGGAATGATTTTCGATCGCTTAGGCAGATACTTGATGTATAGATTGTATTTATGGTTTAAGTATAAGATTCAGCTTCTTTACGATCGGTGCCTGGGATTCTTTTGGCTTAACAGATATGGGAATGTGACCTCTAGCACTCTGCCCATAGAAATAAAGGAGTTTAAGATCCCGGTAGGCGAAAAGGTTGTTTTAAGTGATGGCTGGGATCCAAAGGTGATTTATTTGATGTGTGCAATCCTGCTGTTGGTGATAAGTAATGTGTTCTTGTTATATGCTCTGTATCGGGAGAAAAAAAGTGTCTAAAGCGTGCTTTGTAATTAAGCGTAGATCGAAACGCAGAAAGCGCAGCTCTAACTCTACCCCAGAAGTGTCTAGTGATGAGGAAAATGCAGAATCTGTATCAGTTAACGACAAGGCTAAAAAGTCCATCGGAAAGGCTGCTCTGAACGGTGCTGTTGGTGGCTCTGGCAATCAGCCAGCGGCAGCGGCAGCTCCTAACATAGCTTCCACGCCCTCGGCAGCCATTAATGGGGCAAAGCCATTTCCTCCTTCTTCTTTGGCAGGACCGGAAGTGTCCTCCACAGCAGCTGATTCGTCTCAAAACCTGTCAGCTTCTATTAAGCCAGCTGTAAATCCAAACACAGCTCCAGTTAAGCAGGTAGCTGTTTTAAGTACGAGAGGAAAAAAGGGCAAAGCTGATCCAGATGCTGATGGGGAAGAGCAGCAGGATCCTGGTGAGGGAACTTCTGCTCAAAGAGACCCTGCTGAGATGGAGGAAAAGGTTTGTCTTAAAGATATAGCTGAGTTATTGAGATCATCACTGGATGGAGATGCAGGGCAAATTGCTGATAGAACAACTAAAGGTGGTACTCCTGACCTTAAGCAGATTCTTAGGAGAGTGACAGTAAGATTATTGGGACAAGAACTTCAGGAAGATGAGGCAGAGGAGGAGGAGTCAGATGACATTGAGAGCTGTTCGTCACCCAGGGAGGAATTGAGGAATGTGCGTAAAGATTACATCAGAGCAGATAAGGAGCCAATCCTAGCTTGGCTTGGTAGATGCTATGATACAGGTGCTCCAGCTCTGGTAGTTGGAGACAAGTCAGCAGCCCAACTAGGAACTCTCTCAAAGGATAATGGAATAGATAGACATCTAGGCAGGACTCTCGGTAAGGTTACTCTGTGGATACACCTTTTAATGGCAACTCTCATGAGGTATCCTTCCCGGGATGATCTTCCATGGAATGCCAAACCCTGGACTACCATAGATGAGGGAATCAAGCGTCTGAGAGAATTTGCTGTTAGAGAGGTACTCTATGGTGGCCATGAGACTCTGAATCCTGATGAAATTCCTGTAGGAACTGGTCTTGCTAAAAGCTCATCAAACTTGCTCCTCCTAATTATGCAAATATTCTGGCAAGCAGAATTGTGGCAAGAAATTATGGTGGAGCTTCTCCTACGGTTGGCCAATTCACTGATCAAATGAGACAATTGGAGGACAGCATGACACGTGTTTCTTTGGTTTCAGTATACTTCTGTATATATTGTAAATATTGTATATTTTTGTACATATTCATTGCATTCCATATCTGCTTGTAAAATACAGCTTTCATCTGCTTCTCCGGCTGAGTTAGCTGTGGAATTCTTCTGTGTGTGTGGGGGAACCTTCCTACTCCACCACAGTAAAAATTTGTATCACATTTACTTATAGTTTCAGTAGCCAGGGGAAGTTTAAAAACAACACACTTAGGATTCTGAAGTGTACTCTGTGAGATGTCTGTCCTTCAAAAAAGTATTGATATAATTTTGGCATTTGGACCCCTTTATAGTTTCACTCTGCAACACTTTTAGAAGAGAGAAAAAAAAAACCATCATGTTGATACTTTCTAAAGTATTACCTGCCTGCTAGCTAACACATTAGGTCAGTGCCATCAAAAATCAAAAGGCATACATAAGGCATATAGACCATAAATGAATTTTCACTTGCTAATTAAAGGGTCTGCCCCTCACACTTCAGGGTTCTGTGTTCTTTAACTCTGTTTAAGGGCTGTAATGCCCTGGAATCTTATATTAAAAGGCAAAATTACCCTGGTAATTCAACATACAATGAAATCCTGCCTGAAAGGTCAACTACACTGAGAGGAAGAATTTAAACAACCACAAGATATTTTTTTTAATTTCACCTAGGATCCCCAAAAGCAGACAGAATTTATCCAATAAATCTTGTGCCAAGCAAGAGGAACACAAAACTAGACATACAGAAAAAGTAATTTTGTTTGTCTCTTATGCTAGCAAGGACAGTTCTAACTGCTGTATCTCTCCAGTTTCACATACTTTCCTACTTCACACAGAAGAAAGAATATAGAGTATGGAACTATTTGGGGAAAGTTTGCCTTGGATGTACTAAACAAGGCACATAATTTTTCACTGCAAGAGACTTGCTGCTTAGCTGCTCTGAACCATCTCATTTACTGTGAATCAAATTTACAGATGCTGTGAAGCCAGAGAGTACTGATAACAGGTGGCATCTCAGTATGACAAGGTACTACAGCTTTAAGTGTGTGACACTAAACAACTGTTATATTGTTGTCCCCTGTTCACCAGGGGAGCCAGCACATTTGTGTGGTCATGTTTAGAGCCACATACAAAAAACTTCTTCCATCAAAGCATGACAGCAAAGCCAAACTTTTCTGAACTAGACCTGGAGGACTACATCTATCTACATAAAACTGAACAGGCTCGTTAGTGGGCCCTGAAGTTGGGTGCCACATCTTAACTGGCAGCCATTTGGATAGATTCTATTTATTCCTTCAAAATAGGAGACAGATTCTATCTACCAGACCACTTGAGATGTTTTCAGGGACAAGTGACAATTACCTGCTCAACATTACATCAAGGATTGCACCAAAATGGATGATTATGGGACAACACAGCAAACCCATACCTAGTTTACTAATATAAAGCAGCCTAGCTCTCAGTAACTATGGAGTCATGCTCCATTCATGGGAGAGGTAAAGAAATGGATTCCAGACTAACACTGCACTACCGTGCCACAATGCTGTGAAGCCCTCCAGAAAGACCTTCACTAACTAGATGCGCAAACTGAGTATGCATCTGCTTATCTCCCTCAGGTCTGTGTTTTCACTCTTGCAAAGACTATGCAGGCACTTAAAATTAATGTCACAAATACTCAGTTTAAAAACTTTAGTGTTCTGCATTTTTCTACCAAACTGTTCTTCACATTAGTCTGAGTTCAATTCTGCAGATAATCTTTCCTGTCTTAAATGACATCTGTTTTACACAGAAGTGTAGGTCTCTCAGTTAAACGTAGGTTTAACTGCTTCCAGATACACCTTTTAGTAAGTATGTGTGGACAATGTTCCACTGCGTTCCTTCCTCCTCCAAAATGGTTCTTAATCCAATAAAAACAAATTACTCTGAGCAAAACTGAATGTTCTTAATTTTCACTAGAGTTAATTTTGTCAGTTTATTAAAGCATAAATGAAAGCAACAAAATTGCACAGAAGATTATAAAATTTCTCCCCTTATTTCTGTTCTACAAATAAAAAATGGAAAAAAAAAAATCAATTTTTAAGAAAAGATAGATATATCTAGTGGCATTAAAGTAACTACATGTAAATAAAATAAAATCAGAGAATATTTTGAATTACACAAATTAAGATTGTATCAAACCGAATTACTTTAAAAAAAAAAAAAAAAAAAAAAAAAGAAAAATAGAATTAAGAATTAATACAAATAACCAATTTAAGATACAGTGGATAATTTTATTTATAAAATACGATGGGCACACAATACAGATACGAAGTGTGAAACAATTTATAAAGAAGTGAAATGCTTCACAGAAGCATGGATTCCTGAGGTATTCTGTATACAGTCCCTCATTTACTGGATTTCATAAGACTGCTCCAGTTGGCTTAAGCAGCAGAAGACTGGATACTTGATAAACACAGTTAAGACATAGTTAAAAATACACAGGCAAATGGAAATAAGCTGGATGACTGCATCTCCACAACACTAATAGACTTGGTCGTGGTGGAAAAACATCCTACACTGAAGGGCATAAAGTCCTCACTTTCACAGCCAGTTCAGATATATTGTAGGCATCTGCTTTCTCCTCATTGTTCACAGGCATAGGCTGTAAAGTCCTCTTAACATCAGACACAAAAACATGGCTGTTTCTGGATAAACATACAGAAGGAAAGATTACCTCAATATGTATTATTACAATAAAAAAGAAAATGAAATGGTTTTAGGCACTTTCATTTTTTTTTCTCTTTTTCTGCTTTCCTTCTCTGCTGTAATGTCTTCAGTTCAGTCATAACATTCAAAGTTCTGTAAACCCAGGTGACCTGAAAATGAGCAAATTATTAAATTTAACTAATCCACATACATTTACATATCAATTTAATGAAAGTATATATAAATAAATTAACACATACGTACCACAATTATGATAGTATTCACCAGCAGTGGTGCTGAAAATACAAGTGAAATAAACATTCCTCTTGAATCGAAGTATTGGTATTTAGAAAACATCCTAGTAGAAATAAAATTTAAAAAATAAAAGGAAGCTTTATTCAGTGTAATTCACCTACCATTAGACTTTCATATGAACTGTTTGACATGTACTGATTAATCTGTTTCTTCAGACACACAATACAGGGCAGCACTCTACTGTAATAAGTCAGAGCAAAGAGGCAGTATCTCATCAGTTATGAGTATTTATTACCGTATCTTAGCTCAAGTACTTACTAATGTGACAGCAATAGTTCATAGATCTGTGCATTGGAAATTATGCTTATCCTAAAGCCTGTCTGAAATTACATTCTTAAGACATTTTGTTTACTAGTATTAGAAAACAGAAATAATACATGTAGCAAAGTTGTAGTTTAGTTCCTGTATGCCTTAAGTGAAACATACTTTGAATTAGATATCTTCATAAACTAGTGTTAAACACATATTGTCCAGTACCATCAGAGACAGGTCAGTTCAGTGCTCATGAAAATAAGCCACCCGTTTAATTCTGGTACACAAGCTTACTAAACCAGGCAAATCATAATGCTTTTTATGAATTTAAGTAAATATATAAAATAGCAGTGATGTTTTGGGGAAGTGGTGCTTAAATTTAGCTTATTAAACATGAGTTGCTGCCAAAGAAAACCGAACAAGAACAAAACAAATCAAGAAATAAAATCAAAGCTTACATCCTTTTCCCCTTAATCATTGCAATCTGCTTTTTAGTTCTCTGGTTAGTTAGTTTACAAGCAGCCATACAAAGCCAGATTTCAAGCAGCATGATAAATATTATGAGCTATTAAAAACTACCCTTTTTTTGGAAGCTAAGTGGTAACTATGTCACAATGTATGGTTTTATTCAAAAGTTTGATATTAATCAATGCAACAGATCCTCTGCCACCACACTCTACTGATGAGACATGAGTGATTCTCTTTAATGTTTTCAGGGAATGAAACAATGAAAACAATGTGTTAGAGAGAACACACATTCAAATACAACAATGAAAGTGAAAACATTTACCTCCAATTCATAGCTGCTAATTCATTAATATATTCAGCGCAGTACACCAAGCTCGCTGTACAACAGGAGAAGAGTATTAGATGCTGTATTTGCCGTCAGTTCTGCCATATATACTAAAGATGTATATGTAACAGACATTAGAATTCCATGATCCTCAGAAGATCACATTACACGTTTAATAGTTAACTGCACAAGATAAATTCAGTTTTATATTAAGTATAAAGTAACCACAAAATATACCTACTATATTACAAGCAAACATAAAATCCTACTGAGTTTACAGAAAGAGCTCAGCGTACAAATGGCTGATATAAAAGAATAAATACAAATAAAGCCCCAAATCCCAGTATTTTTTCCAATAGTCTCTTGGTGACTGCTTCTAAGTTAGGTCTGTAAAGAGAAAGGCCAGTACTCTCCCCAACTGGTATGGAATTAAGTTATCATTTTAGATGTTATGTCATCAGACTGCTCTATCCACCCTCGCTATCTGAACTCAGGGTACTAATTACACATAAGCATTTTGGTAAAAGAGACTTTGAAGAGGTGTAGAGCAGGACAGTCTGCTGCAGTAAGGTGAGAACTAGCACATTATTAATCAACAATTACATATGCAACATGCAGCCATAAAGGCAGTAAGAAAATTCCATGTAATCATGTTTAACAGAAAAGCAATACAACTACAAAATCATAAGTTTGTCCTTGTAGCAATCTCCACCAAGAAACAAAGTTTAAAAAAAAATAATAATCACATGTGGGTCAAAAAGCCAGCAACAATCAGTTCCAACTTGGGCAATCAAACAAGTGCTAGTAATGACAGGAATACTTTATCTAAAGAATCTGAAGTAAATGACATGTAATTGGGAATTCTGAATATTATTAAGAATATTAAATTTAAGAAAGAAAAGCCTGTATTCTTATAGGAGCTTTCAGGCCTAATGTGTCATGAACAGCACATTGTTAATCTGCCCTCTGTAGATCATCTTACATTCTGCATTATAAGCAGAGTTACAGAAGTTTCCTTTTCATAGCTACTTAATGTTATTAAAACTTTAAGCTTCAGCTGAATTATTTGAAGTTTTGAGGGTGCTAGAGTTCCTCTTCCAACTTGACTTGTTCTTTAAATGCTATTTTTAAAAATCAACAGAGTCTTCAAGTGTTTTTTTGCCTGCATGTATCTTTTAATTGCTCATTCTTCCTGCACTACCCTGCAAGCACGACAGAATAGCGCTGTTGTGTAAGAAATTTAAAGACTCACTAGAAAATCCAACCCATGGCTACAACCAAGGTACTGCTCATAATGCATGGATCCAACCCAAACCCATGCTACCTTTATTAAGTCAAATATCCTCTGCAAAGCCACTATATCTTCAGCCAGGCAGCCAGAAAGACACAGCTTTGGCTAGACAATAGATTCTCAGGCTGAAACATAAGAGACCTTGAGATAACACAAGCTGTTACTGCAATGGATCTAGCTGGTCTTGCTCTTCCTCATGCCATTATCACAGCTGTCAGTAAGGCATATGGTGAACCTGCTGCTCCAGAAAGGAACGCAGCTAAATACTGACCATATTCACTTAATTTCAGCATTTTAATAGGGCAGAGTAGAAAGGAACTGCTAGCTCTTCCCTGATTTATTTTCTGCTTCTATGGCACAGCAACAATTTCTTGGGAAGCTGT
>JAWKAJ010000270.1:0-19036 GCA_033816785.1 Picus viridis
AGTCCTGATCCAGCTCCCTGACTGCACTGTGATCAAGGGAAGACTGACAATAAGAAAACATAGCCACTCTCTCTGCCCAGTTCCTGTTTTCCAAGCCTGCTGAGCTGCTTCAGGGGCGTGAAAACATTTTTCTAGAGCTATACCAGTCCCACACAAAATGTTGCCATCTGATCTGTACAGTCACTCAGTCTCTGATGAGAGCAAATAGAAAATAACCTCCCTCAGTGACAACCTCCTGCATGCTCACAGCCAGAAAACTCATTTCTCTTTTGATCCAGATGAGCTCCATTGCAGAAATTCCCTCTCCATGTCCAAATGAATACTTGATCCCTGCAGACACTGCTGGTAGTGTTAGCACAGAATCATTAAGGTTGGAAGACCTTGAAGATCATCAGGTCAAGATCATCATCATCTTCTTAACATCTCCAGAAGCACTAGACCATGTCTCAAAGTACCACATCTACTTGCATTTCAAGCACCTCCAGGATGGTGACTCCACCACCTCTCTGGGCAGCCTGTTCTGATGCCTGACCACTCTTCTAGCAAAGAAATTCTTACTAACATCCAATCTAAACTTCCCCTGGTGCAACTTGAGGCCATTACCTTTTTGTTCTGTCGTTACTTACTTGACTTGTTTTGACAAGGCAATTCAGGATGGTGTTTTTGTTCCACGAACGTTTGCTCACAGAGCAGGAACAGGCACAGTCAATGCACTTGGCTGATGTCCTACTTCATTGGAACTAACAAGAGATGTTTCCATCCCACAGACTGTCCTGTTTAACCTCTCCTGCCCTGATCTTTGTAGCTTTCTCCAAATCCAGCTGAAGTCACACCCACATGGGTGACCAGAGCCTGGAACAGCCTGTCTCATTATGGAATGCTTTCAAACATTAATTGGGATCTACTGGTAAGGTTACTATAAGCCAATGAACTCCTTTTTGATCTGATTTACTTTATTTCTTTTAATTTGGGCCTGTTTAGGTTCCTGAATCTGAGCAAATGTCTTGCTGTGAAGAGCTAAAATTTGTCATTGTTTCAACTGACAGCAGGAAGAAGAATAGTAAAAAGGCAGATTTTAGCTCTAGGATCCAGCAGTTAAGGTTGAAAGTACCAAGCATAACGGAATTCCTTTGTTAAAAAGGTAATATTTGAATGTAAATTTACTCAAATTTACTCAATTATTTGATCAATGTTAATAAATGAAGTGCATCTTTGAACCTCCACCTTCAAATGTTATACACTTACATTCAAATGTTACCTTGCAGTAGCTCCAAACTGCTTCAGAATGAACATTTTCTGCCAAAATCCACTGGAAGGAAGAGAGATGAGGCAATAAAACATCCTTCCTTCCTCTCATTGGTCATCTGCTCCTGCAAAATGCCTTTCAGGGCAAATTTTGCATGGGTCTGGCTTCTGCCTGTTTCAAGAGGATGCAGCTCCATGGGAAAGGGTGGAGCAGAGGGACCATTTTGGCCAGGGTAGTTGCAAAACATCTGCTGTGCCCCTTCAAGCCCAAGCACTTCACGGGCCAAGAATGAAAAGACTGCCGTGGCAGAAAGGTTAGGTGAAAATGTACAGCAGGCAGGATGGTGAGGCCCCTGCCAGCTTTCAGGACTGCCCAGCAATGGTCAGACCTGTCCCACAAGTCCTGAGATGCCTGGTAGTTAAGATTCACTCCAGGCAGGCCCTGGGACCTCTTGGTGAGTCAGCAGATGTGCTCACATCTGGGCACATGCACTAATGGCACTGAAATCCTTTCAGCCCCTGGGAGGTGCTCAGAGAAGATGTTTTCTCCCCATCCTGCTTCCACTCCTATCTGCTCACCTTTGCTGGGAAGATCTCTGTAACTATCAGTAGAGAGAAGAGCAGCAGTCTCACCAAAGGGATGCTTGTGAGAGTGTCAGCAGGACAAAACCAGATCACAGCATACTGCTGTAGGGCAACTCCCTAGGAAATGATGGCTTTGATTCTAGTACACATTTCTTTCTAAAACTGAAGTTGGCATGTGCAGCTCCTCATCAGAAGGCCTAACTTTTTGGCTATGCACCTCACTGTTGTCTCTTTAGACAATGAGGGAACCCAGGGATGGATGATCCCGTGAGAAACCCTCTAGGCTGAGACCAACATCTTCTCCTCTATTGTGGCAGGTTGAAATTTCCCCCCAGCATTAACTTTGCCAGAGCAGCTCAGTATGGAAGCAAATGAAAGCTGTATTTACAAGCAAAATCTACACTCTACAATGGAATGCAATGAATGTGTACAAAATACACAGGATTTCCATTATTTACAGATATTTACAATTAACAAACAACACAAGAAACGCCCTCCCCCCCCCCTTGGTCAAAGAGACCAGGGAAGCTGTCCCTCTGACCTGCTCCCCTCCCTGTCCCAAAGGGAGAAAGGAGCAGAGAAGAAAGTAGCTATTAGCCTTCACCAAAACAATGCAGCCAAGGTCAAGCAGAAGCAGGTTAGTATCCCTTCCAGAGCACGAAGTGAGTGGAGAAGAGAAGCTCCCCCCGAATGTTTTGGTACAAACAGTCTTATAGCAGATATTTCTCCAGTGAAATTGCTTAGAATTCTCTGTGGTTTCCTTTTTTGCACCCCAGAGTGATTTATTTAGATTTTTCTACTTTTCTGCTCGAAATCTGTAAACAAAATTTTAAAGGCATGGCCTAAAACCACCACATCTATGAAGTGCAGGTCTCTCAGTGTCCAGGAAACTCTGTGAGGAAATACTATTTAAACAACAACAAAAAAAGTGAATTGTCTCTTCTGCCTTCTAATGATGTCCTTTGCCCACGCACTAAGCACTGCAGGGGCTCCTGGGAATGTTTGGCAGATGAGTACATTAAAGGAAGAAAGAATAGGAAAAGAAGAGGAGCAACCAAAACTGTGTCATCCTCTCAGGCTCACTCTAGATATTTGTGGTTTTTGTTTCCATAGAATCACAGAATCAATAAGGTTGGAAGAGACCTCAGAGAATATCAAGTCCAACCTGTCACCCAGCACCTCATGACTAACTAAACCATGGCACCAAGTGCCACATCCAATCCCCTTTTGAACACCTACAGGGATGGTGACTCCACCACCTCTCTGGGCAGCACATCCCAATGGCCAATCTCTCTTTCTGGGAAGAATTTCTTCCTAACATCCAGCGTAAACTTCCCCTGGCACAGCTTGAGACTGTGTCCTCTTGTTCTGGTGCTGGTTGCATGGGAGAAGAGACCAGCCTCCACCTGGCTACAACCTCCCTTCAGGTAGCTGTAGACAGCAATAAGGTCTCCCCTGAGCCTCCTCTTCTCTAGGTTAAACAACCCCAGCTCCCTCAGCCTCTCCTCATAGGGCTTGGGCTCCAGACCTCTCACCTTTTCTTCCTGAGTTAATTTTTATCAAAACTCAGTGTCCTAGCAAGGACATCTTGATTGGCACAAGTCCTGATGCAGATGAAGTTACATAACCAACCAAAACCAACCAACCAACCAACCAACCAACCAAAATTTCCTATTTTATTTGGTAAGGTTGAAAAAAATGGTCTTGTTTCTATCAACTGCAAACCTTTGCCAAGGCAGATGGGCTCAAATTCAAGCATACGCTTGCTAAAACAAAGGGAAGGGCTAAGCGCTTTTTCCTTCAGTGTCAAAACCACCTTCCTGTTAACGTGCAACATGTACAAAGTGTAACAGACCAAGACTGCTTATTTAAGCATCTTCAGAACAATGTTTTCTCTTTTGGGGCCTGTGACAGGTTGAAGTAGCTCTTCACTGCTATTTATTTGTTTGTTCATGTCCTATCTCAAGCAGGTCCAGCCCTGACAAAACACCTGACATACTGTTTCACAGGCATTTTAAAGTGATCTAAAATGAAGCTGCCACTGAAATGAATGCTCCTGGTTTTCTTGTCTCCCTGTCTGCTACCTGTCAGTCCTTGGCTCTTCCTAAGTTCATCTCCAGCAATTGCATGGCTACACATCTCACACATTCAAAGGTAAAGCCTCACCACTCTCTGACAGCTAGGTATCTTTCAGATTCCTCCAGGCCAGAGAGATGCTATAGCTACAATCAGAGGTTCCCTGTCAGCAAACAGCCCTGAAGAGAAGAAGTCACCAAGCAAAAAGTAAATTCCCCTTCTTCAGGTGCAGCTTCTGCACAGGCCCTGTGCCAATAAGGACACATGGTCTAAAGTGGGTTGCACCACCAGAGCCACCAAAAAGTCCTGTCTTCCTGAACCCATTCAAAGAACCTGTCTTTGACTAAAGCTGGCCCTGTCTCAGTGTGAAAAGGCAGCACCAGGAGTGTCACTTAGGCTGTTCCTCCCCAACAACTTCATCACTTCCTTCCCCTGGGCCTCAGCTGTATATGGGCACAACTGCCAGGCAACAGCAGGCAGCAAAAGGGGGGATCCCAATGACCCTTCCTTACTTATCACTGGTTGCTAGGCAGACATCTTAGGAAATCATGGCTGTTTCCTCAACCATATTGATGTCTGTGGTTAAGAAACAGAGGAAAGCCACAGGGAGATCCGTTTGCAGGATGCTGCACAGTTTTATCTGCTCAGAAGGAGAAGATTTGGGAATTCAAGAACACTCCTCTCACTGTAGAGCTTGTTTCCCTTTTATGGGGTGGAGCACTGCTCAGCTCTCACACAGCACTGCTGTGCTCCAACCAGTCACACACCAGATTGTCCCAGAGCTGGGATTTTAAAAGTATACTGGCTTTGAATGAAGTAGTTGGCTGGCTCATACTCCACTGGCTCTGCATATGTGGTGGTGGTGGTGGGGAAACTTCAGTCATCAACTAATTGGCTGCTCCAGCATAGAGTAAAGTCAGTTGCTATTTCAGGGAAAGGAAAGGCAGCTGTTCCCTGAGGGGAATGACTGCACTAGCTCAGCTCCAGGAATAGGCTGAGATGTTAAATGGCTTTTCTTTTCCCTCACCCCCTTACGCTTCAGGAAAAGCTACCACACAATGTTCATTCGCAAGGATCGTTTCCTGAGCATGATGTGTGCTCGCTGTCCTGCAGGTCACTTTCCAGTGTGTCACATCCTTCTGCACAAGGGAGAGCAGGAAATGGCAAACTCCACTATGAGGCAAAGCATTCCGTGGCAGCAATTGGTCCACAGGAGCTATAAATTGGTCTCCTCCAGAAACAGATCAGAATTTGTCTTTGGGGAGGTCAGCTGGGCAGCAAAGGTAAGTCTGAAGCAGTATTTGTTGGAGTCTTTTCAAGTGCTGTATTAGGAAATCATTCTCTCAGGTTTTCTTGGTCTAATGTGTACCTGTGTTGTTGGGGAGATTTTTTTTCTCTAAAAGCAGGAATTGTTTTCATTTTCCTTTATCTTAGCATTAATTGGTGTAGTCAAAAAGCTGTGCAGCTTGTGCTATATACTGGATGATTGTCCTATTAACTGCAGTGAGGTGGTTGCTGTCATTACCTGAGACTCTTCTCAGCAAGAAAATCTGCAGAACAAATGAACAGTCTACAGGAATCAATATATTTAATGATCTTACTATTGACCTGCTGTTAAGTTACTGATGATATGGTCTTAGCTCATTTCAATGCCAGGGTCCATCTAGCTTCATGTTAGTCCTTGTGCTTTCTGCTTAATTTCTGACTATAGTGTTAAAAATATGAGGATACTGCCTCCAGCTAAGAAAATCACAATGCACTAAGTGGCACAAATGGCCTAATGATACCAAGAGAGGGGGGATCATTGTTCTGAAAGACATAGGAGGAAGTCCTAAAGGATTCTACATGAGGTGGATTAGGACAAGTAGAAGGGAAAAAAAAAACTTGCAGTGAGATTATTTACTTACTTCCAGAATGGAGAGACTCCTTATGGCAGGAGGTTTCTCCTTCTGAAACACAAGGGAGTTGTGCAGAATGAAAGCCCCAAGGATCCCAGCTATATAGTGTGCTCACGTGAGGAACCAGGCACCTGCAATTCACACAGTACAGAGGACTAAGTTAAAAGTGGCTGCAGAATAATTCTGCTTAGCTGGCTCCAGGACAGGGTCTGTCTGCTGCAGAGACTTCTTTTGCCTATAAGGGCATTATGGACTGCAAGCAGCTTCCTAGCTCTGCAGATAGATTTTGCTAGGGGCAGAGGCAGCATAGCCTTGTGCACAGTGTAGTGCTGTGGAGCATAAAATCTCTGGTCCCATCAAACAAGTGGCAATGCTACACTGCTCTTGTTACCTCCCTTGTCTCAGTTGTCCTACACATAGGCAAGCCCTAAGGATACTGTAAACCACTTTGCAGCCCTGGAACAACCTGTAAATGTTTACTGGAACATTCCTTTCTATTCTCATGGCAAAGAACTGAGAAAGCAAAGATTGCCTAGCCCTGAAACCCTGAATATTCACCCCCTAGAAAGGAAAATGCTCTCCTGCTACCTTGCCAGGGGTGGTTGCCAGCAGTTTTCAAGCCTTTTATATTCACAGGCCTCTCTGCTTCTCTTGTTCCTCCAACCCCAAGGGAGAGCATTTTGAAAGTGGGCTTGCTTTTCTGATGTCCCCTTCATGAACCTTTTAAACAAGGTCCACAGGCCTCTGTGCCACTGGGGATCCAGCACAGAATAATGTTTCCCATCTTTGTCCAGTCCTGGCGCCCAGGTTACAATAGGCAAAACATGCTGCAGGACCTTGAGCAGCTTAGGCTTAAGAAAGGAAGGATGTTCACAATACACATCTGAGGCATCAAGGAGCTTCTCACCTCCTAGATGGAAAATCCAGACCTTGACTCCCCTCAGCAGCTTCCTCTATCCTCCTTTAATGGAAAATTACTTCTAAATAGCAACCTAGGATGGATGGCTTTGATTTTTTCAGATCCTGGCTTTTCATGTGAAAGATATCCTGGAACGTTGCAGATCCTCTGAATCCCATCATGGGGTCAACACATTAATTCTGTAGTTCAAAAGGGATTGAACCTGGCACGTGAAGCCATGGTTTAGTAGTCATGAGGTCTTGGGTGACAGGTTGGACTTGATGATCTTTGAAGTCTTTTCCAACCTTACTGATTCTGTGATTACTACTCTGGGCAATAAGTTACTAAACCTGAAGGGAATTTGAGTTCCCAGGGTCAGAAGGTACTTTATGTGTCTTCACAGAGGTAGTAGGAACATCACTTTTGACCTCAACCTTTGAGATATTTCAGTCCTCTCAGGGAACAAGAAAAACATTTAGGAGTTTTTTCTCTGTTTGAAAGTAATAGTGGAATATGGTAACTAAATGTATAGAGGATCACAGAATTGTATTGGTTGGAAAAGACCTCTAAGATCATTGAGTCCAGCCATCAACCTAAGACCACCATGGCTATTAATCCACATCCCAAAGTGCCATGTCCACACATTTTATTGAACATCTCCAGGCACAGTGACTTCACCACCTCCATGGGCAACCTGTTCCAATGCCTGACCACTCTTTATGTAAAGAAACTTTTCCTAATATCCAAACTAAACCTCTCCTGGCACAATGTAAAGACATTTCCTCTTGTTCTATCACCTGATACTAAAGAAGAGACCAAGCCCCACCTCACTCTAACCTCCTTTCAGGTACTTGTAGAGAGCAATGAGGTCTCCCCTCAGCCTCCTTTTCTCCAGACTAAACAATCCCATTTTCCTCAGACACTCTTCATCAGCCTTGCTCTCTAGACCCTTCATCAACTTTGTTGCCCTTCTCTAGACTCGCTCCAGCACCTCAATGCCCTTCTTGCAGTGAGGGGCCCAAAAACTGAATACAGTATGTGAGGTGTGTCCTCACCAGTGCCAAGTACAGGGCCATAATCACTTCCCTGCTCCTGCTGGTCACACTATTGCTGATGCAGGCCAGGATGCTGTTGGTGAGAGTGAGTGTGTGAGAGTGAGTGTGTGAGAGTCTGAGTGGTGTGTATGTGAGTGGTGTGTGAAAGAGTGTGCACACGAGCGTGTGTGAGTGGTGTGTACGTGAGTGGTGTGTGTGCGTGAATGTGTACGTGTGTGCAGACAGCAAATGTTTCACATAGCTCAGCAAAGCAAAAAACCCAATTGGCTGGATGCCATCCTGAAATGTTGGTCCAGGCTGAGCACGTCTCACTGGTTTTTACTCAACACAAGTCCTAACCCAGCCTCTTCTGTTTCTGGACAGAGGCCATGGAGAAAACGGCGCTGCTTTTCCCCAGACACCAGACCCCACACACCACTTCCACGTTTCCCTGCTGGATCAGAGACAGAGGCTGCGCGGGCAGATCGCTCACCTTCACAAGGCAGCTTTGAAACTCAGCAAGCTCCGCAGAAGGTCCCTGATCGCCAACGTGAGCGGGGAGCACGCTGACGGCCGCGGGGGCGCTCACCGCCATCGTGGGGCTGTCCCTCAGCCCGGCCACCCTAGGGAGCCCTCTCCTGGCGATCGGCTGTGGGTCTGGGTCTGGCAGCTGCTGGCGGGGCTGTCAGCATCACCTCCGATCTCTCCTCGGTGCTCTGCAACTCCCGAGAGGTGAGAAGGTGCAGGAAATCGCCACGACTTGTCGGAAACAGATGAGGGAAATCCTTGGCTGCCTGGAGTTCCTTCGCCGGGGGCAGGGCCCCAGGGACCCCAGGCTGCGCCAGTCAGAGAAGAGGGCCTCCATCTCTCTATACAACTCTGTCTGCTTCATGGTCTTCTGCGGCTCCCACACCTTCCTCGTGCCAGAATACACAAAGGAGGTCACAAAAGTTAGCCAAGCTGTGCTGAAGGCCAAAATCCAAGCTGGCTGCTAACCTCAGACCTGCACCAGGGCAATGGATGAAGTCTGTGAACTTCTGAGTCTAGGACAGAGCTTTCTCAATGTATGAAGAGACTCAATTTGGGTTCTGTAACCACTGCTGAGATCCCAAGATCATCCAGCTGAAACAGGGTTTGCCCTATAACTAAACCCAGGCTTGGAAATGTGACATTATTAACTGTTACTGTTAACACTGCTGCCTGTTGCTGTTGTACCGTTGGTGGTGCTGATCCACACAGGTGTGAACACTCTCTTTCGCCCTATCTATATCTTGAACACAAACTCCTTCCTGATAAGAAGCTAAAGCTCCCCTCACGCACTGCTGACTGACAGTAGCCACATGATTCAGGTTGGAGGTTATGATGGACATGTGGACTACGGTGCACAGAGCAGCACATCCCAGAGCCTGCATGCAGGGTTAGGTGGCTGCTCCTCAGCCCGTGTTTCCCCAGCTCCTCTCCAGCTCTGCTTACCCAAGGTAGCAAAAGAGAAGCTGGTCAGGAGGCTGGGAAATACCTGCACCCTGGTTCTGACTGAACCTGGTTTGTAAATAACTTACGAACCTGAAAGGGGGCTGAGGTACCCCCAAAAAAAGGCAGCAATAGAGTTCCAATAGAATTCCAGTCTGGTTACCAAGGTACATCTGGAAAGGCTGATGAAGGAAGCAGCTCCAGATACGACAGACTGCAGGATGGCTCATCACCCCAGGGTGAAATAGCAGGGCCAGAAATTGTTATGCTTTTTGAAGAAACTTCTCCAGGCTCAGTACTGTGATGTTTATGTTCTATTTATTTACATTAATTTTTTATTTTTAAGGGGTTTTTTTATATTGTATTTAAAGATGTTTTGGTTGTTGTGTTTTTTTTTTCCTTTAAAAAAGAAGGCCTCTGCTCAAAGGAAAGCAGCTCCTCTTAGAGGCAAAGGAAGTCTGTGGTATGTGAGAGCAAGTTATCTGTTCTTTGGCTGTGAGGAGGAAAGTCACTGTAGGAAAAGGAAAGCATGGCCTGAATGCTGATAGTTATAAAATAGGTGAAGCTCTGTCAACCAATGACAGATCTTAGGAACCAAAACAGGGAGAAGGACAGGTCAGGAGCCTGGAACCAGAGTCTGTCTCAGGGCAGTGGTGGAAGAAAGCAGTTTTATCTTTTGCAGCAGGAGGGAAGCACAGGTTGGTGCTACTGCTCTGAGCTGGAGCCCACCTGTGATGAGACCACATCTGAGAGGTGGAGTGCCACTTTCCATGCAGTTGAGCAGCCTGTGAGACCCACAAGGGTTTTTCCTGTGAAGGAGGAGGCAGCACTCATGGAGACCTACACATACTCCCTAGAGTAGTGCTTACCAGGGAAGGCTTCATGTTAGCAACATGTGTATTGGTACTAATACTCGAGAGGGGCTCAGAGAAGCAAAGTGATTCAGTGGCAGGGCATTTAAAAAAAAAAAGGGAAGAAAGGACCCTGTTTCAAGTGGCTGTTCTGCTAAATACATCCTTCATGACTTTTTGACCCATCAGTGCCTTGGTTCCCACAAATGGGGGCAGTAGCACTTCCCTACCTCACAAGGATATTCCTGAGACAAACACTGAAAAGTGCTCAAGTACTGTCATGATGGGGAAGGTGTCTGTGCCTGGAAGAGGTACAAGGAAAAGACCCAGAAACTAGCTTGAGACAACTAGAGGAGTTAATGCAGGGATAATTCCACCTCCACCAATATGTCCCAGTAGATAAGGGAAACTCCCCTGCAGATGCATGAATCAAAATGATCATAAAAATACCCCAAACCCAACACTGAGTTCTGTAACACTGAGCAAGCTCTTAAGAAGAGCAACACTCCATCTCACAAAGCTTGAATCTTTGTTCTTTTTAACTCCTCCTCTCATAAAATCAACATTGTTTTAACACATAAGAAGAGCACAAGCTGTAGTCCCTCAGAGTGTGACTCAGATGCTTGTAATGCCTGTGTCTGTCATAAATGAACAAAGTACACTGCTGGTTTGATTAAATGAACATGAAGCACTTTAGATCAGCGTCTCTCTGCACACCTGTATGTGAACACATTCCCACCCTTGGATCACCCTGTTCAATGTACTGGAGCCAGAGAATCCACATGAGCAGCCTGACTTGTTCGAAGGCAAGAATGAAAGAGAGACCATCAGCTCCATGCCACACAGCTGGCATTTGTATATAGGTAGGTGTGTGTGTGTGTTCATGTCTGTGTGCGTGCATAAAGAGAAGCACAGCCACTAGGTCAAGGGAGGTGATACTCCCCATCTACTCTGCTCTGGTGAGACCCCCACCTGGAGTATTGTGTCCAGTTCTGGAGCCCCTATTACAGGAATGATCTGGACATGCTGGAACATGCCCAGGGAAGGGCCACAAAGGATGATCAGAGGGCTGGAGCTCCTATCCTATGAGGACAGACTGAGGGAGTTGGGGCTGTTCCAGTCTGGAGAAGAGAAGGCTCTGAGGAGACCTTATTGTGGCCTTCAGGTATCTGAAGGGGGCCTACAAGAAAGCTGGGAAGGGACTTTTCAGGGTGTCAGGGGAGTGGTAGGATTGAGGGAATGGAAAAAAAAACACAAAAAAACCCCAGACATGGATAGATTCAGATTGGATGTTAGGAAGAGATTCTTCCCGGCATGAGGGTGGTGAGACACTGGCACAGGTTGCCCAGGGGAGGTGGTTAGAAGCCTCATCCCTGGAGACTTTTAAGGCCAGGCTAGATGTAGCTCTGAGCAACCTGATCTAGCATGGGGTGTCCCTGCACATGGCAAGGGGGTTGGAACTAGATGATCCTTGAGGTCCCCTTCCAACCCTAACAACTCTATGATTCTGCTGTCCCGGGGTGCACTTCAGCCCGTTGTACACTGTGGATGCTGGGCTCTGACATGCATGTGTGTGACGTGTGTGGGTTTGGAGTGTGAACTGCACACTAGCAAAGGCCAGACATGATGTCCTCCCAGCATATCACAGCCAGCATCACCTGATCACTTCTAACTTTTACCATGCTTCTTATAGGACTGGGTTTATTCTCACAGAAAATTATGGAACATGGACTTCTACCTTCCCTCCAGCTGCTAGTGCAGCTTTTGTCTACAGACAGGGAACGACAGAAGAACAGCAGCTCTGAACAAACTGATCTGTTCTAATTCAAGTAATTCAGAAGGATGTGAATTGGGTAGAAACCTTAGAGCTTCAAGGGAGCTGGTTTCTTTGTCAGCACAATCCTGCACTGCAATCTATGCCACTGTTTCAGCAGCTGGGGACTTTTGTTTCCAGTCCAAGTCACACTGGCCAAACAACAACTGCCGATTAAGAGACGGGGCACAGCCTGATCCAGGCCAGGTGTCCACTTTATTATGCAAAATCTTTTCTTTATAAAAGCTAACATAACAAAAAGAAGCAGTTTGTGGTTGGTTACAACAAATGCATCACACGGCTCCCTATATCTTATCAGGGTTTTAGCGAGCATCAAAGAGAAATTAAGAGAACAGGGACTTTGTTATAACAATCTATGATATGCGTGAAGTCTTACACTTTCAGGTCATAATAACCGTTTGTAATCAGGTATCTGTGCTCCCCAACTACACTGTTGCACCGTGTTCCCACGGTTCACGAGCCATCAAGGCTAACGCTGCCTCCTCTTATCAGGTCTAGCAGTGCTTGGAGACTCAGCTCTCCAAGTTTTAACCTTTCATTTTCCCCTTCTGTTGTTATATAACAAGAATCCCCTTAACAGAGCGTTCATCAAACCTCATGAGCATTACAATAGACGAGGCAAAAAGGTAGTAAAGGTCGAATAAAGCAGCAAGAGCATACGCAATTGTTTTAAGGCGACTACTAATCCAGCGAGAAAGTCCCCAATTACCAAGCAATTTAAAAGATGAAGGAACTGGCCACTTACCCAAAGGCAGTCCTACTAAACAAGTAGAAAAAGGTTCTCGGAAGAAGCTGTAGCCAGGCACAAAGTGTCTTGGCCAGTTACATTAACAAGTGTAACCCACACACTTGTGAGTCTTCCCCGATCCATCTGTGAAAACAGTAAGGGACAGACAGGGGTCGTTTGCTCCCTACGAGGCAGGGGATAAGGAGAAGTCAAGATGAAACAATTTATGTGAAGGTGGGTGCATAGAGAGTCGACCAGCATAAGCTGTTAAAGACATAACAAAACCATCGATTGCTGAAAAAGCCACTGCAAGTAAATCTCTTTAACGGGAACATAGATACAAAATCTCTCCCTGCTAAAGTTCATAGTCTCTGTCTGGCCTTAATAATTAAAAAGGCAAACATTTCATGCTGTGCAGAAATTGTCTTAACAGGCTGGTTAGAGGAAGAAAAACCCACTCGATTAAAAGCAATGGGCCTGTTTTACCTGTGTCCCACTGAAAAAAATTAAGGCATGTGGCTGTCGAGCAGGATTCAACAGGATTAAGAAAAAAAGGTAGCTCAGGTGCACATCGATGAGCCTGCCTCGAAGCAACAGCCATGGTCACATTCTGCAAAGACTGAAGCGCTTCAGAATTCAAAGCTCCAGGAGAACACAGGTAAGTATCACCTTTAGGAGTTCAAACAAAGGACTTAAATCTGCACTGGAAATTCCCAAAAGAGGACGGGCAATTTATGGTTCCCAGCAATTTCTGAACACCCTGAGAGTGTTTTCACATGCACATTGATTTGTAAAGGCTGTGGAACGATTGTTTGGGTCCGAATTCTCCGCCCTAAATCTTTCCAATAGTTCAAATACATCTATTGACAAAGGGAAATAGCCAAATTGGAAGCTCACCAGAGCAGAATTGCTCCACCCTGCTCCCCAGTAGAACAGCAGCTAAGGTGCATGGGCAGTGAGTTCAACAACAACAAAAAATCACAAGCAGTGACTTCCTGCCACATCCCTGGCTCCATTTCCTGAGGCATTCCATGACCCTCACAAGGGTTTATGTCTACGTGCTAAGCCAGGCTTAACCTTTAGCCCTCAATGATGTATAACAAGCTCATGGCTCAGATTGCTTTGATTTTTTTGAAACACACAGCCATAACTAGAATCTACACCATGGGTGTGGTTTTTATTGGGTTGGGTTTGTTTTCTAAATATTTTTAAATAATTAGAGCTCAGTGGGATGCAGCAGTTTCATTTCCAATGCTGCCCAGTGAATTGTTTCAGGTTTCCTCTCCTTTCTCTGTCATGCAGAGAGCTTGTTTGATTTCCTCTCACTTTCCTCATTGTTCTGGGAACAGAGGAAATGCCACGCTTGGAATCCAGGGACAGATGCTCAGGTACATCAGCATTTCCACTGTGAGCACACCCAGACAGGCTTCCCACACAGCATGGGAGGGAGGTCTGCTCAGAAAAGCAGTCATGAGTTCTATTTTGCAGCTGGCTCTCCTGCCCTTTCAAAGGCTGAAGTCTTGGATATGGTAGCATCTTGTTTCCCGAGACAAATGAGGCTCACCTAGCTGCAAGGTTACCTTGCTGTAACTAGCACTGGGACTACAGATCAGAGAGACCACATCCAGAGCAGACAAAAAACAATGAGTGCAGGAACTCCCACCATGATATAATTATTTTGCTGCTGCTCTCCCTTAAAAAAGGACACTAAATCCATCATTTTCACCTCTCACTGCACACTTGTAGGCTCCCTGCCTGAGTCACAACAGCAGAAATCAAGAGAGCTGGGAGAGTGTGTACATCTATTCCCATTCCCTGTCCTCTCGTTTCATGATATGAGTTGCCACAGCTTATTTTATGTATTTCTGGCACTTCCAAGTTGCACATTGTCAATGTGGTGGAACAATGACAGTTCTTGACTTCCCCCGCCCCTCTTCATTAGTACTTCAAAATGTTTCAAGCCAGTGCTTTTGAAAAAGTTAATTTGCTCTTTATAGGTATTGTATATACAAGTTGATGTATATTTGTGCCTGACTGACTCATTTGATCTTCTTTTACAATTGCAGAATTTGTGAATACAGAACATCATCCTGCACACCACCTAAGCAATGTAAATGCTGAGTTGCAGGACAGAGGCTTAGCCTTTGGGCTTAATGCCAAGCAGGTAGGTTTTTCACACAACTAATTCAACGTGCTCTTATGCCAACATAGGTGGCTATAGCTTCATAACTTCTCCTTCCCTGGAGAGCTCTCCAGACTTCACTGAAAACCCACCCACAGTTTCTAATTCAGCAAAGCACAGCACTTGTCACATGAATCAATCCCCTTTGCAGAAGCAGGAGCCTAATTAAGTTTAAAGAAAACAAGAGTTGAAGACATTTAGAAGAAAGGCCTCCTCAAGTGTGCTGCTTAATCATAGAATCATGGAATGGTTTAGGTTGGAAGATCTTTACTGATCATCTAGTCCAACTCCCCTGATATAGAAGGGATATCTTCAACTAGATGAGGTTGCTCAGAGCCCCATCCAGCCTGACATTGACTGTTTCCAGGGATGGGGCATCTACCACCTGTCTGGGCAACACATTCCACTTTCACCAGCTTCATCCTTCTATCTACCCTAAATCTCTCCTCTCTCAGTTTAAAACCATCACACCTTGGGCTATCACAACAGGCCCTGCTAAGAAGTCCCTCCTAACCATTACTATTATAGGCACCTTTTAAGCACTGGAAGGCCGCGATAAGGTCTCCCAGAGCCTTCTCCAGGCTGAAGGACCCCGACTTTCTGTCTCTCCTCACAGGAGAGGTGTTCCACCTCTCTCATCATTTTTGTGCCTGCTCCAACAGGTCCAATGTCTTTCGTGTCTTGGGGGCTCCAGAACTGGACGCAGTACTCCAGGTGAGGTCTCACCAGAGCTGAAGAGAGGGGCTGAATCAACTCCGTGGGCCTGCTGGCCACGCTGCCTTGATGCACAACGAACTCGTACAGACATTGTGGACATTTCCACAAACACGCAGCTCACAGGCGTTCCTCACACAGGGAAAGGACAAACCGACAGCACTGGGGAACCCCAGACTTACACCTACATTCCAGCAGGCTGCGCTCTGAGGAACTCCGTCTGCAGAAAGGCACCTTCTGACCACAGGAAGCTGACACCGCCTGCACCTCCCTGAGCAGGCTGCCCGCCCCTCCCGAAGCTCCAGCCCGGCCCCAGCCGCCGAGAGCAGCGGCGAAGGCGCCCGCCCCGACAGGCGCCACGCGCGCTCCATACACCTACTCCCCATCGGCTCTGTCCCCCGAATTGCGAAATCCCATCACCCCCAAAGACGACTACAGCTCCCAGAGTGCTCCGCGCAGCGCCTCCAGCCCCGCTTCCATTGGCTCTGTCCCCCGAATTGCAAATCCCATCACCCTCAAGACGACTACAGCTCCCAGAGTGCTCTGCGCAGCGCCTCCAGCCCTCTTCCATTGGCTCTGTCCCCCAGTACCAAATCCCATCACCCCCTCAAGACGACTACAGCTCCCAGAGCGCTCTGCGCAGCCCCAGAGCGGGACGGGCCAAGATGGCGGCAGGAGATGGAGAGCGACAGACAGCGGAGACAGCGATGGAACCAGAGATGGAAGAACCGCGGAGCTTCAAGTTTCCCTGGTGAGACAGGCTAGAGGCACTTCTGCCCCGCTGCTCCCTCCCCCGTGTCCCCGCCCCGCGCATCAGGCCGGGGTGGGAGGACGGGAGCTCCTGGCACAAACGCATGTGCTAGTTTGTGCCCCACGCCGCACCGCCTCCTCTCCGCCCCGTCGTGCTTGCCCCGTCGTGGCGTGGCCCCGGGCTGCGACGCCGGAGGCCCGGCAGAGGCCGCCGGTGCGCCGGGAGCAAGCAACGTGCACTCCCGCCCATGCGCCGATTCGCTGGCGTGGTGCCGTGCCCAGGCAAGGGTCTGGGGAGTTCAGCCTCTGCCCCAGGCAGGCTGGCGTTGCTGCCCGGGCTGTGCTCCTCGGACGGCTGCCTGTATTTTCAGTTGTTAACTTGGCCAGCCGTTTTCGTTGTTTTTTACGCTCATGGCATGCTCCTTGAGGGGAAAGGAGGTGGTTGAATGTGTATGGAGAAAGCTTCCTGTGTAAACTAGGAAAAAAAAACTAATCGGTTTCCTACTGATGGCTGTCACCTCTTAAGTTTTGATGGAGGTGCAGAGCACTGTGAGCAGCCTACCCTTTTATGCAGTTGCATTGAAGGCCTGATGGGGTTTTCATTTGCCAGAGAGAAGTTTGATTCTATTGCAGGGTGTATCTATTACTTAATTTAAGTCTTCTTGGTGGATATCTGTTTTCCTTTCACTAATATTCAGGGAGTGACAGATGTTCTGTGTGAAACTTGTGACCAGTTAGGGTGGAAGGTGCCAACAAGATCCAAGTTGAAGCTATTCCAGTGGCTCTTCAAGGTGAGCAGTGTTTCTGTGTTCCTGAATCTGGGGATGCCTCAGGAGCTCTATGTGAACAAATGTTGCTGAGTGAGAAGTAAGGCAGGGATGAGAGTGTTCTCAATTCATTGTTGAAGATCTCTGTCCAGAAATATTCTGTGTTTTGTGAAATGTGGGTCTGGTAATGCTGTTGTCTTGTAGTTGATATAATCCAAGTGTTGAAACACTTGAGTTTATTTCCTTATAAGCCCAAGCAACAGTATTTATCCAGATAGAAGCAATAAGCTGTAAACTGACAGGTTTGGAGGAATAATAAAGTAAGGGGGGGAAGTAAATCTTTCTTTGAATCTAAAATTTTTATGAAACCCTGCATATTGGCAGAAATTCAGAGGGAGAAGAGAATCAAGACTGTAACTGTACAAATGTAGTCACACAGGAAAAAAATGGTGCAGAGATGTTCTGATATTCTTTGGTTTGGCCCTTTGTTGTTCTTTACCCTTTGTATATCTTGGGTTTCACATCCTTAGGAATTCATGTGCTTTAGAGACTTCTTTGGTCTAGATTTGTAACAGTTTTTACCCTCTCTGCTTCTCCTTGTAGGCAGAGATATCATTGGACTGGCAGAAACTGGCTCTGAAAAACAGGAGCCTTTGCATTGCCAATTCTTCAAGCACTGCTGGACACACCACAGCGATTATTTGCTCTCATCCTTACACCGACAAGAGAGTTGGCCTTCCAAATCTCAGAGCAGTTTGAAGCTCTTGGATCCTCTATTGGTGTCCATACTAGTAAGTGGGTTTGTGATGTTGGAGCAGTTTTCCTGAATGCTGAAGCTTATCTTGTGCTAGGTTGCAAAAGAAAAAGTAGAGAGGATTTGCATGAAGGATTCAACAAAAGCTTGTGATGCTAGAAGGTGGAGATCTGGTCTCTCTCTTTCTTTCTGGGAAAGAAAGACTGCATGATCTTTCCTTATGGAGTAATCTGGAACTCTTATGCATTTTATGGCCAAACAGTTAAAGGTAGAAGCAGAAGAGAATCTTCCCACAGTAAATTTGTGTCCAGTAAAATTGCATAGAGCTCCACTCTATGGTGTGATGCAGTTTAACCTTTCCTTCAGACTCTTTGAGTGGTCTTTAAAAATGCAAAGCTTTGTGGGTATTTTTGGAATTCCTGGATTTTTGCTGCTGAGTTAAGCTACAAGGAATAAGTTGTGTGTGTGGCTCTTCAGTTCTGAAAAACAAAATATCCAGGGTCATGAAGGGCTTAATTTAAGAGGTAATTTAAAAGGTCTGGGAAAGTCAGATGTGCTAAAGTGAAAAGGGGATTCTCCTAAAGATAAAGAGCCTTTTATCTGTGCAGACTTCTTGTGGGTGGCAGGGAGTAGGAGGAAACTCTATGGTGGCAGGGGATGACTGGCACTACACTTGACACATTCACTAAGTTCTATTTGTCCTGCAGCTGTTATTGTGGGTGGAATTGACTCAATGTCTCAATCCCTGGCCTTAGCCAAGAAACCACACGTTATAATTGGTAAGTTAATGTGCTGGGAGTGCAAGGGTATGAACGTTACCAAACTGCAGTTGTCAAGAAAGAATGCCAGAAGGTTTTGTGCACTTGAAGGAGTGAGAGTACATCCTTCGTTTGTTTTTTTGCCCTGAGATCTGAGTACTGGTTTGTTAGTGTTTCTAAATTGCACACCAGTGGCCTTGTTGCTACGTTCTCACTCCAAAGCATTTCCACTAGATCACCTTTGGCTTGGCTTTCATTTTCCACACGTACTCAATGCTGGTCTCATCCTTCTTATGGTCTGTTTTCTTTGGGTTTATGTTTGGGGTTGTTTTTAGGGGAGAGTGGGAAGGAGGGCATTCTTCAGAGAACCTGATTGCAGTAGGCTTAATTCAAAACAAAAGCTAATCTATAAAATTAGTCCTTTCCAGAAAGCAATCTGCCTTTGCTTCTCTTCAGTTCAATGTCTTTAATGGATGGCTCTCTTGCCTTATTG
>JAWKAJ010000271.1:0-18999 GCA_033816785.1 Picus viridis
GATCCCATCCAGTCCCATGGACTTGTGGGGATCCAAGTGGCTCAGCAGGTCTCTAACTGCTTCCTCCTCAATTACAGCGGAACTATACTTCTCCTTGCCTCCATCTGCCAGCTCAGGCCGCCACTTGTCTGGAAGACAGCCTATCCTGCCATTAAAAATTGAGGCAAAGAAGGTATCAAGTACCTCTTCCTTTTCCTCATCTTTAATTACAATATTCCCCTCCATGTCCACTAAGGAGTGGAGGTTGTCCTTGCTGCTCCTCTTGCCATTAATATATTTATAGAAGGATTTTCTGTTATCCTTCACAGCAGAGGCCAATCTAAGCTCCAAATGGGCTTTTGCCTCTCTGTTTTTTTTTCCCTGCATGACCTAGCAACATCCTTAAACATTTCATGGGTTACCTCTCCTTCCTTCCAAAGATGACACACTCTTTTTCCCCCCCTTAATTTGCTCAGAAGTTCATTGCCAATCCAGGCTGACCATCTGCTCCAGCAGCTCATCTTCCAGCACATTGGCACAGCTTGTTCTGAGCCTTCAGGAATTCATTCTTGAAGTAGGTCCAGCTCTCCTGGACCCCTTTTTTTAAAAAGGCTGTTTCCCAAGGAATCTTCTGAGTTAGTTCCCTGAGTAACCTGAAGTCCACTCTCCAGAAGTCCAGAGTAGAGGTTTTGTTGCTGCCCCTCTTAGGTTGACTGCATATTGAAAACTCAATTATTTCATGGTCAATGGACCCCAGACAGCCTTCAACCACCACATCTCCCACCAGCCCTTCTCTGCTTGTAAAAGAAAGTCAAGCAAAGCCTTACCCCTAGTAGGCTCACACAGCAGCTGTGATAAGAAGCTATCCTCCATACACTCTAAGAACCTTCTCGACAGCCTCCTCTCTGCTGTGTTAATTTCCTGGCAGATATCAGGCAGGTTAAAATCACCCATAAGAACAAATGATACCTTAAACCCATGCAGCTATTTTTTAAGCAGTTGACTTGGAAACAGGAATGGTTTTATAAAACAAATGGTGCCTCAGATTAGATGTGCTGATAGTGGTGAGGGAATCTACAAGGGACTACCTGTCTCTCATGTGCTTCAGTCGAGGTTGGTCACCAGGTTGTCAGCTGCAACAAAGTCTGTAGAGATAAATGCCTTGGGGCGCCTACAGTCATCTAACTTGAAAATTCCAGTGTTGTATTCAGGTCACAGTCTTTCCCTCACCACATTATCTCTTGAGGATGAGACACCAGCAAAAGTAGCAAAAGTGAACAATATCTTCTGTAATAGTGAAAAACCCATGTAAAATGACAGGACTAGAGAAGTCACTAAACTAAACAGAAATTAATTATATTACGTATTGGCCAACAATACTTTAGGTTTAGATACTTGAAACTCAATACTTAGTTTAGATATTTAGTGCAGGTACTTAGTTTAGATACTCAGAAACTTCAAGGTGGGTGGAGAGTCTATTGGATGTGTTGACAAAATCACCTGAGATTTCTGGCTACTTTTTGTTGTTGTTCTCTGAACTTTGTGTACTGAGACCTGGTATTCTGACCTAATGCTGGGGAAACTTTGCAGAGACTGACGCTCAGCTCTGAATTGACACCGTGAGGGATGCAGTAGTATGACGTGTATTCAGATGGGAATTCAAGGCAGATAAAAAAATAGGATTCTAGGATTAATGTGAAAACTGGCAACACAAAACAGGCTGGTATAAAAAGTATAATTATATTCTATTGACTAAGCAGCATCTTTTTATTACATTGTTTATGAACAGAAGAAACAAAATAATCTAGCTAAAAGCATCAGTGTTAAAGCCATACTATGCTTTATATTCACCTTCCCAAAATCACATACACACACATACAGACACACCCATTCAAGATTTGCCAGCAAAATATAAACATATGAATTCCCAAATAGATTTATAAGTCTCAACTGGATATGGAGAAATCGTAAATGATATACAATCTGTGCTTTTGCTTTGCTGTAGAGAGTGACTGTAAAACACTGGTTAAACTGCTCTCAAGTCACCTAGGTACCTAACTAAATGAAAGCAGATCATAGAACTTTCTGCTGTGCAGAAAAAGTGGAGTTTGATACAACCTATGTTTGATACATAGTTTGATACAAGCCCTGTGAGGAGACGCTGAGGGAGCTGGGGTTGCTTAGCCTGGAGAAGAGGAGACTGAGGGGTGACCTTACTGCTCTCTACAACTACCTGAAGGGAGGTTGTGGACAGGTGGAGGTTGGTCTCTTCTCCCAGGCAGCCAGCACCAGAACAAGAGGACACAGTCTCAGGCTGCGCCAAGGCAAGTTTAGACTGGATGTTAGGAGGAAGTTCTATACAGAGAGAGTGATTGCCCATTGGAATGGGCTGCCCGGGGAGGTGGTGGAGTCACCATCACTGGAGGTGTTCAGGAGGAGTCTTGATGGGGTGCTTGGTGCCATGATCTAGTTGTTTAGGTGGGTTGGATTGGTTGATGGGTTGGACGCAATGATCTTGAAGGTCTCTTCCAACCTGGTTTATTGTATTATTATATTATTGTAACCTGTTTCCTGAAAAAATGCCATTAGCTTAATGAGCTAAAGGGGTAAATTCCACTTGCAACGATTAATCTTAATGTAACTAGTAATTGTGGAATTGCATAATTTGCTTGTCCTCATGTGGTTTAGAACAAAATGATTTCTCTGCTGTTCTATAGCAGAGAGTTGACTGCCCATTTAGCAGTCAACAACGCACTCTGCAGACTCTCACTCCTGTTTTGCATTGGGATGGGAAGAAGAAAGTCTAACAAAAATCTCAATGGCTGAGACAAAGGGCAGTGAAGGCTAACACACCAATTATGGTAAAGGGGAAAAGATTTGACTCAAAGAACCAAAATTAATTTAATTTAAACAAAACAACTACCAGTTAAATAACTGAATCAGAGTAGTAGAGAGATAAATACAAACAGAACTTAAAAAAACTACTCAACAACCCTTCTTTGTGACAACGTGGCATCCTTGCCATGGGAAACAGTCCTGCATGAACATCCACCACTGCAGGTCCCTCCTGGAGGCTGTAATCCTCCCAGTGACTAAGTGCTTCAGCACAGACTTCACTTGGTCACAGTCTTCCTTGTGATCAGTCTTCAGTTCCAGCAGGGTCCCACAGAAGCTGCAGAAAGAAGACTTTTCCACTCTTAATCTCTAAGGGCTGAAAGACTTCAGCCTGTCATATTACCACAGGCTGAAGGAGAATGGCTGCTCCAGCATGCCTCTCTCCTCCTTACTCACTAACCTCAATCTCTCTCTCCTGTTCCACTTGTCTCTCAAACAAAAGGGACCCTACAACAAAAGAACTAGCCAAACAGGTTTACAGCCTCTTAGATATGTTTATTGAAAAGGTACTGATCAGCTCAACCTTGGCCAGCGGTACATCCAGCTTGGAGCTGGGTGTTGCTTCTTGAAGCTTTTTATGAGCCCAAGCCTGTAGACACCCTGCCCTGTTACCAGACACCCACCAGACCCAAACCCAACACACACAATTCTCCAAGATGATTTCTGAATTAAAATTTGTTGCTTAGGATGGAACTTTGTGACTTGCTGTACTGATATTATAAACATGCTTTTAAAATGCAAGCATGTTTGAATAATGTATCTGATTTTTTTTTATTCATTATCAGCATGTATATCCTTTCAATGTCCCTTGCTCATTGTCTAAACAAAAATCTATTGAAGCTTTCTTGCAGCTCTGTATGTGAATATCTGCTCCTGCTTCATATTAATATTCATAGCAAATACCTGTCTGAGTAACATGAAATGGCTGCTGTACTTCCTTTTCATAGGTGGCTGAATTGCTTCAGCACTGGATAACTGGATGGCTTGCACACATATGATATGTTTATGTACTGCAAATTACTTTGTGTCTTAAAGACTAATTCCTTGTTTGCAAAATATGCTCAGAATGTGCCCTAGCTTTTCAATGCTATCTATCTGCTAAAACCCCATGCTAATGCCATTTCTTGCAGCACCAGAAAAGTGATAACATTTTACAGCACAGTTGTCAGGGGTGTGAATAATATATGAAACAGCATAACCTCTCATTTTATTCCATTTCTCCACCCTAGTGTTTTGATGTACTCATCACTGGGTGGGACTCATGTTTCAGATATTTCTCATTTTATACCTAGCAAGTCAGAGCTCACTTGATGAGGGTTGTGAGCCCAGTTTTGTAGTGCATACCTTAAAGACAGTCTTATTAGAATCATGGAATGCAGTGGATAGGAAAAGACCTGTAGAGGTCATCTAGTACAACCCCCCTGCACTAAGCAGAAACATGCCCAACCAGACCAGGTTGTTCGGAGCCCCATCAAACCTGACCTTGAATGCCTTCAGGGATAAGGCTTCTACCACCTGCCTGGACAACCTGTGTTCATGTTCCACCATCCTCACGGTAAAGAACTTCTTAATGTCCAATCTAAATCTACTTTTCTCTAGTTTAAAACCACTGATCCTTGTTCTATTGCTGCATGCCCTTGCAAACAGTTCCAGACCCCGCCCAGCTTTCTGGTAAGCTCATCTCTGTAAGATTCTGTGAGACTCCTTAAGACTTTGACTGTGCTGCAGTGTCCCTGGCATAGTGCAGGGCAATTTCTTAATATATGGAGTAAAGAGCTGGTGGAATGCTGAGGTCACTGGGTCATCCATGTCTGCTATGAAAAATCTAAGCAAAGTATCAGCTATACAATGTATTTTAAGGGTTGTTGTAAGAATAGTGAGTATTAGGTCTTATACAGCATCCACACTGTCTGTATTTCTTAACAGTGCTGAGAATAGAATAGAATAGAATAGAATAGAATAGAATAGAATAGAATAGAATAGAATAGAATAGAATAGAATGGAATGGAATGGAATGGAATGGAATGGAATGGGAATAGAATTAACCAGGTTGGAAAAGGCCTTTGAGATCATCAAGTCCAGCCTATCACCCAACACCATCTAATCAATTAAACCATGGTACCAAGTGCCTCATCCAGTCTCTTCTTAAACACCTCCAGTGATGGTGACTCACCACCTCCCTGGGCAGCACATTCCAATGGCCAATCACTCTTTCTGTGAAGAACTTCGTCCTAGTATCCAGGCTAAACCTCACCTGGCACAGCTTGAGAATGTGTCCTCTTGTTCTGTCACAGGTTCATTTAAAGTAGGGTGATGTCCTTAATTTCCTTATGTTGTTTCCTTATGTTGTTATGGTGCTTATGTAAGTATAAGATATTTCATAATGTAGGATGAGACATGAAGAATCAGATGACAGTGGTTTGTTGGAGTTGCATAATTAATTTAGTAGACCTTATGAATATTGGGGTGAATCAAATGTATCAATATCTTTGAGCAACACTTAAACACTGTTACACACATTACATCTTTTTTTTGCCTTCTCTCTACTTGGACAGGTGGTGATTAGCTTGGTAACTTAATGTTTAGCATTCTCTGGATTTTATTAATCAACAGTGCTGAACAAATTGAAAAAAGCATGAATTATACTTTTTTCAATATTTCTTGGTTACTTAATAACATTTTGTAAAAAGAAATTGCTGTGTATGTTACATTGTTGCTAGATGAGGAGGATGGAAAGAAAAGGTAAGCAAGGATAGAAAATGGGTAAGTTATCAGAATGGAAGAAATGTTCCTGGACCACTTTGTTTTTAAGGGTTGGTTCCCAAGGTATCTTTTGAGTTAGTTCCCTGAGTAACCTGAAGTCTGCCCTCCAGAAATCCAGAGTGCAGGTTTTGTTGCAGCCCCTCTTAGCTTGACTGCAACTTGAAAACTCAATTATCTCATGGTCACTGTCTCCAGACAGCCTCCAACCACCACATCTCCCACCAGCCCTTCTCTCTTTGTAAAAACAAGGTCAAGCATAACCTTACCCCTGGTAGGCTCACACAGCAGCTGGGATAAGAAGCTACCTTCCATACACTCTAAAAACCTTCTAGACTGCCTCCTCTCTGCTGTGTTAAGTTCCCAGCAGATATCAGGCAGGTTAAAATCGCCCATAAGCACAAGGTCTGGTGATATTGAGACAGCCTCCAGCTGCCTATAAAATAATTCATCAACTTCTTCATGCTGGTTGGGTGGTCTATAACAGACTCCAACCAGGATGTCAGCCTTGTTGGCCTTCCCTCTAATTCTCACTCACAGGCACTCAACCTGATCATCCTTGAGCTCTAGTTCTATGGTGTCTAGATCCTCCCTGATGTACAGAGCCACCCCTCCACCCCTTCTCCCTCGCCTGTCTCTCCTGAAGAGCCTGTAGCCATCAATTACTGCACTCCAATCATCTGAGTCATCCCACCATGGACTGTGATGGCAACTACGCCATAACTTTCCTGTCAGAACAAGGCTTCCAGCTCTTCTTGTTTGTTACCCGTGCTTCATGCATTAGTATACATGCACTGCAGCTGCGCTGCTGGTTTCACCCCTGACTCCAGCTTATTACCCCCAGACTCCAGTCTGGGGGGACGGTTTCAGTCCCTTCCTCCTTCAAATATAGTTTTTTTTTTACAAGGGCATGACTACTAATATTAAAAATGTTCTCTGATATTGACAGTGTTGCAGATGAGTATCTGCAAGGTATTGAAGTAGGAAATGTGCCAATGACATATCTTTTTCTTGTTACACAGGCCAGTTACACTTAATACCAATCTTCTTCCAAAACTGGCAGAAAGGAGTGTTTAGTAGTGACAATCATCCAAAAAAAATATCAGGATGAGCACAGACCATATTGCTGCTTATAGAAATACATACACATGTAGAAGATTCTTGTCAGATACTAATCTTGAAGAATCATTTTATTGATGTGAGCAATAGGGAATAATAAAAGGGCTGCAGTTCATTTGGCAGGTTCTAAGGACACCATCCATCACCCTGAGCACAGCTCAAGTATCATAGGAAAGGCAGGCTGATTCAGCAACATACTCATTTTAAGACCATAAAGAAATATTTATAATGGATGAGAAACTTTAGAAATAATGGAAACTGCAAAGATAATTCACAGTTCAAACAAGCAGGAGTGTTGGATGTGCATATCTCTGTGAAGTCCTGCCTTTGATGAAACTTTTAGTTTCAGATTCTGCATATGTCAGATTGTAATAAACCCACTGTTTCTCCTGTTAATGTTTCTACATTTAGACTAGACTAGACTAGACTAGAATAGAATAGAATAGAATAGGACTTAACCAGTTTGGAAAAGATCCAAACTTAGAAAAATAAGCCCGACCCCCCACATCTTTGGGTGACAACCTTTACTTTGTGCAGTGCACAGTGTGCTGGAATGGAATGGAATGGAATGGAATGGAATGGAATGGAATAGAATAGAATAGAATAGAATAGAATAGAATAGAATAGAATAGAATAGAATAGACCAGGTTGGAAGAGACCTTTGAGATCATCGCGTCCAACCTATCATCCAACACTATCTAATCAACTAAACCATGGCACCAAGCACCCCATCAAGTCTCCTCCTGAACACCTTGACTCCACCACCTCCCTGGGTAGCCCATTCCAATGGGCAATCACTCTTTCCATGAAGAATTTCTTCCTCACCTCCAGCCTAAACCTCCCCTGGTGCAGCTTGAGACTGTGTCCTCTTGTTCTGGTGCTGCTTGCCTGGGAGAAGAGACCAACCGCTGCCTGTCTACAACCTCCCTTCAGGTAGTTGTAGAGAGCAATAAGGTCATCCCTCAGTCTCCTCTTCTCCATACTAAGCAATCCCAGCTCCTTCAGCCTCTCCTCGCAGGGTTTGTGCTCCAAACCCTTCACCATCTTTGTTGGCCTTTTCTGGACATGTTCCAGCAAGTCAACATCTTTCCTAAACTGAGGGGCCCAGAACTGGACACAGGACTCAAGGTGTGGCCTAACCAGCACTGATTACAAGGGGAAATTTAATGGTGATATAATGCTCATCATGGCTGGGAACTACAGGAGTTTGTAAATAGCATCGTGTGGCCAGTTAGACTAAGATCATGTATTTCATCTGCCTATAGCTTCTGTTATTGTAAGGAGTTGTATGGATGCACTATGAGCTTAAGTATTTTTTGCCCAAGAATATGTGTAGGGAAGTCTCTGCTTCTCTGTGTGCTGTTAGTCTTAAAAACAATGACAGAACTAATTTGAGTAGCAAGTACTTGTTGTCTTCAGCCTTTCTAAATATATATTTCTGCTGCAGAAATTGTTTTAGCACTGTCTGAAGGAAAGCAGATGTTAACATGAAGCATTTCTCTGAGGATTGTTCCCTTTTACCTATTCTTCTGACATACTGGACATTATTGTTTGCAACGGTATGCTGAAATCCAGTTGTGGTGGGTTGAAAATTCCCCTCAACATTACATTGCCAGTCCAGCCCAATTGGAAGCAAATGAAAGCTGTATTGACAGGCAAAACTACAATCTAAAATTAAATGCAATGAATATGTATAAAATATACAATATTTACAATTGATAAACAGCACAAGAACCCCCCTCGACAAAACCAGGAGGACTCCTAGTAGCTGCCCCTTCCCTGCTCCCTAGCCCCTGCCCCTGTGCACAAGAGATAGAGCAGAGAGTTGTTTGTTAGTCACAGCAAAGAAGATAGCCAAGGTCAGCAAAGCCAGCCAGAAGCAGAAGTTAGTGTCTCCCAGTGCAAGAAAGCTGAAAGAGAGAGAGTTAGGCTATATAGACCAATTTTATTAGTAGTCTATACAATGGGATTGGTAGAACTTATCATGATATTCCTTTTCACATCCAATAGTGATTTATTTACATTCTACCACTTTCTTTTCATGATCTGTGGAAAAATTTCCAGGCATAGCCTGAAACTACCACACCAGTTATCTCTATAATAATACAATACAATAATAAACCAGGTTGGAAGAGACCTTCAAGATCATCACGTCCAAACTATCAACCAATCCAACCCACCCAAACAACTAGATCATGGCACCAAGCACCCCATCAAGTCTCCTTCTGAACACCTCCAATGATGGTGACTCCACTACCTCCCCGAGCAGCCCATTCTAATGGGCAATCACTCTCTCTGTATAGAAGAAAATCCCTGTCATATCATACGCTACGCTGTCCAGAAGTTAGTGCTTAATGATTAGGAAGGAATAGAGAACATGTTCACCTTTGGGAGAGCACTCCTTGATAGCAGGTACTCTGTGAAGAACTTTCTCCTCACCTCGAGCCTAAACCTGCCCTGGCGCAGCTTGAGACTGTGTCCTCTTGTTCTGGTGCTGTTTGCCTGGGAGAAGAGACCAACCTCCACCTGTCTACAACCTCCCTTCAGGTAGTTGTAGAGAGCAAGAAGGTCACTCCTCAGTCTCCTATTCTCCAGGCTAAGCAACCCCAGCTCCCTCAGCCTCTCTTCAAAGGGCTTGTGTTCCAAACCCCTCACCAACCTTGTTGCCCTTAATAACGCAGTGACACCGAATAAGCAGAGATTCATCCTGGGTGAAACAAAGATTAGACTGTGCTCCATTCTGCTCTGACTTGAAACAGAACTCTGAGTTTCTCGGAGAACACATTTATTTTCAAGTGTTTATGTTGCTCTATACAGTCTTGTTCTGACTGGCAAAAGACATTGGAAACAAATACTTGAAAAAGAATCCCAGATTTATTTGGTTAAGAATCATTGCATTATGACTGGCATCAGTGCAAGCAATGTTCTTCAAGACTATATTTCTCAATGGAAGATAGTTGAGGTCCATGAAAGAAAGTCCATGAGTCCATGAGTCCATGATCAGTGTATTTGTGGATGACACCAAGCTGGGAGCAGGAGTTGATCTGCTGGAGGGTAGAGAGGCTTTGCAGAGGGACCTCGACAGGCTGGACAGATGGGCAGAATCCAAGGGCATGAGATTGAACACATCCAAGTGCCGGGTTCTGCACATTGGCCACAGCAACCCCATGCAGTGCTACAGGCCGGGCTCAGAGTGGCTGGAGAGTGTCCAGGCAGAGAGGGAACTGGGGGTACTGGTTGATGGTAGGCTGAACATGAGCCTGCAGTGTGGCCAGGCAGCCAAGAGGGCCAATGGCATCGTGGCCTGCATCAGGAACAGTATGGCCAGCAGGAGCAGGGAGGTCATTCTGCCCCTGTACACTGCACTGGTTAGGCCACACCTTGAGTCCTGTGTCTAGTTCTGGGCCCCTCAGTTTAGGAAGGATGTTGACTTGCTGGAACGTGTCCAGAGAAGGGCAACGAAATTGGTGAGGGGTTTGGAGCACAAGCCCTATGTGGAAAGGCTGAGGGAGGTGGGGTTGCTTAGCCTGGAGAAGAGGAGACTGAGGGGTGACCTTCTTGCTCTCTACAACTACCTGAAGGGAGGTTGTAGCCAGGCAGAGGTTGGTCTCTTCTCCCAGGCAAGCAGCACCAGAACAAGAGGACACAGTCTCAAGCTGCACCAGTGGAGGTTTAGGCTGGAGGTTAGGAAGAAGTTCTCTACAGAGAGAGTGATTGCCCATTGGAATGGGCTGCCCATGCAAGTGGTGGAGTCATCATCATTGGAGGTGTTCAGGAGGAGACTTGATGGGGTGCTTGGTGCCATGGTTTAGTTGTTTAGGTGGGTTGGATTGGTTGATAGGTTGGACACGATGATCTTGAAGGACTCTTCCAACCTGGTTTATTCTATTCTAAAACAAAGTCAGCATGTGGTGCTCCTATTACAACATGACTTACACAGTGTAGGAAAGATTTAGAATTGTCTTAAATACACTGACCAAATTTTACGGCCCATGTTCCACTTCAAACATCTCACAGCCAAGAAATTCTTTAATATTTTTTTTTACGTGTCTGGTACATAATCCCTTCCATTTGCAGTGATGAAGCACTTTGAGGGAGCCTGAGTACTTAATTAGGGCTTCGCTTCCATATGTCAATTTATATTACTGATATAAATAAAAGTAATAGAATAAGATGGAGCCTACAGAATAGATTTAACCTTTTAAATGAGACTGAAGTTTACCCATATTCACTTGTCTTTTGTACAAACACATTTTAAAAGCCCTTAGCAAGCTGACTGCCCAAACACTCATATTCAGACTGGAATAAAATCACACATGAAATAGTTGTGCTTGTAGGGAAGGATAGTTCACCAAAATAATTCACTTTTTAAATTCATTGTGGTGAGCAGCTGCTTCCAAGATATCCAGAGTCTTTCTCTATAGTTAGGCAGAAAGGTGGTCTTACAAAGCCTACAAAATGTAAACCCCTCTCTTTTTAACTTGATCACAGTTTGCTTGAATCTGAGCAGTGCATGCTGCTGGGATTCAAGTAAATCTCAGGAAATATCTTGCAGTATTTTGTCAGCTGATGGAACCCAGACCAGTGTAGATAAGAAGTAACCTAATTTTTCTTTTTGGTCATTTTTGGTTTTGTTTTTAACTGGAAAGAGCAAGCAGTAACTGATCTTTTCAAACTTTATTTCAACATAGTTTTTAAGCATTATTTCAACCAATGACAGCTCTAAGTCAAGTTCAGAAGGACAAAGAACACTTAGAAACAGCTACCAAATTGAATTGCCAACTGTTATTTCCCAAAAATGTAGATTCAAATATCTGAATTACCTATAAAATAGGTGGGTCACTGTTTAGAGTTTGGTTATTTCTTCTCCTATATAAAGTCACAGAATCATTCAGGTTGGAAAAAACCCTTGAGATCATCAAGTTCAACCATTAACCCTACACTACCATGTTCACCACTAAACCACATAAGTCCCACATCTAAAAGACCTTTAAACACATCCAGGGATTCTGAGTCAACCACCTCTCTAGGCAGCCTGTTCCAATGCTTGACTACTTTTTCAGTGAAATTTTTTCTCCCAAGTTTCTAGCCTAAACTTAACCTGGTGCAGCTTGAGACTGTTCTCCCTTGTTCTACAATCTGTGAGAAGAGACCAGCACCTATCACTCTATATTGTCCTCTCAGAAAGCTGTAGAAGGTGATTATCCTCTAGGCCCTTCACCAGCCTTGTTGCTTTTCTTTTGATGCATTCCAAGACCTCACTGTCTGAGGTGCCCAAAATTGAACACAGTACTCAACCTGTGGCTTCAACAGGGCGAAGTACAGGGGCATGATCCCTACCCTACCCTTGCTGGACACACTGTTTTTGATACAGGTTAACTTGCCTTTGGCCTTCTTAGCCACCTGAACACAGTGCTGTCTCATATTCAGCTGCTTGTTGATTAGAACCCCCAAGTCCCTTTGTACTGGACAACTTTCAAGCCACATTTTCCTAAGCCCATAGCATTGCATGGGGTTTTTGTGGCCCAGCTGCAGGATCTAACACTTGGTCTTGAAGTACATACTGTTGACCTCAGCCCACTGACCCAATCTAAGTCTCTCTATGGAAACTCCCTACACTCAAGCAGATCAACACTTGCACCTAACTTGGTGTCATCTGCAAATTTACTAATGTTGAGCCCTCTAACTTCTCATGAAGATCATTGATAAAGATGTTAAACAGAAGTGGTCTTATGCTTAGTTTAAAGTTCAATAAGCATTAAAGTTATGGATTAATTACAAAGATTTCATATGACATGTACTTAGTAGAGTCATACACTTTCTGAATGAATCCACAAGCGTCACTCAAGCATAGTATTAAAGTACTTTTGAAACAGACTCATCCCTTCTAAAGGGATTACTCCCTTTCTGAAAATTAAATGTGTAAGTGATGTGAGGGTGATTCAGAGGGTGATTCAGAGGGTGGTTACTGCAACATGGTTACTACTAGAAGTAAGGCTAGTAGAAGAACAGTTGGCACCCAAACAGAGGCCACTCACAAGCATGCAGGTGTTCAGGTAGGTGGCTGCCATGAGTGCTGGGACCTGGCACTCGATATGGAGGATGGAAGGAACAACTCCTGTGTGAGTTTTGAGCAGATCAGCGATCTGATGAGCATGGTGGCTGAACTAAAGGAAGAGGTAGAAAGGCTTAGAGCTATAGAGACAGTGAAAGGAACACTGACTATTCCCACAATCTAACTTCGACCGAACCAGGGGAGTTTGATACCTTCCCACATCAGCTAGCCTCTCAGCCTCCCCTGCAGTAACCCACACGAGCAGGGCCAATGGAGCAGGTCTCTGCCCGACGGAAGAAGGGCAGGCCAGACAGCGCGTGCTACTTTGGCAGCACGCTGCCTACAGGGCAGGTTCAGAATAGGTATGAGGCTCTGCAGGAGGAGCAGGTCATAGGTGAGGATGAGGACTCAAGGAAGACAGAAGCTGCACCAATGACAGGTTCCCTCAGGCCAGCTATCAAAACTAGTCCAGAAAGGAAACCTTGTAGGGTCATCGTTATAGGAGACTCCCTACTGAAGGGAGCAGAGGGCCCAATATGCAGACCAGACCCATTTCATAGGGAGATCTGCTGCCTCCCCGGTGCCCAAGTAAAGGACATAGTAGGCAAAATTCCCAAACTTGTGAGCCCTTCAGACTACTACCCACTGCTGGTCTTTCAGGTGGGTAGTGACGATGCAACTATGCGAGGCTCACGGTCAATTAAAAGAGATTTCAGAACGTTAGGGCACCTGCTAAGGGTCAGGATCTCAAATAGTGTTCTCTGCTATCCCTCTAATGTCAACCATGGATGAGGGAACATTGTGGAAGAGCCAACAGGTCAATTCATGGCTCAGGGACTGGTGCCATCGGCAGGGATTTGGGTTCTACAATCATGGTTTTGGTTTTCAAGGCAGCAGAGCTAAAAAACAACTTATGGGACACACTTGTCCCCCAGGGGAAAAGGATCCTGGGGCAGGAATTGGTAGGGCTCATAGACAGGGCTTTTTTTAAACTAGATTTGAAGGGGGAGGGTTGGTGGTCTCCTGCTGGCCTGTGACAAGCAGAGGGGCAGATCACCTGAGGTGGAGGATGGAGAGCCAGTAGGGGCTCTCCAGCTTGCTACCCTGAGGCAAGACACAAATGACACACCAGGACACCCTGTGGAAACCAAGGGAGTTGGCACAGGAGGACGACAGGGCCAGCCCAGCTGAAGTGCTTCTATGCAAATGCAGCAGCTTGGGCAACAAACAAGATGAGTTAAGGGCCACCGTGATGCTGGGGACGCCATGACATAGTGGGCATCACCGAAACTTGGTGGGACGACTCCCACGACTGGAACGTAGGGATAGATGGGTATAAGCTTTTAGGAAGGATAGGCAGGGAAGGAGAGGAGGTGTTGGTTGCCCTCTATGTCAACAACCAGCTGGAATCAGCAGAACTCCACCTGGGGAGGCATGATGAGTTGGTTGAGAGTGTATGGGTTAGAATTAAAGGCAAGACAGGGAAGGAGATATTACTGTGGGGGTCTCCTACAGGCCACCTGGCCAGCAGAACCAAGCAGATGAGGGGGCTCTGCACAGGCAAATAGAAGCGGCTTCCAGGTCACAAGCCCTGGTCCTCATGGGATTTCAACCACCCTGACATCAGCTAGAGGGACAACACAGCAAGGCATCAGCAATCCAGGATGTTCCTGGACTGCATAGAAGACAACTTCCCTCCTCCAAATGGTAAGAGAGGAACCAACAAGAAAAGGTGCTACGCTGGACCTTGTTCTCACCAACAGGAAAGGGCTGGTAACAAATGTGAGGCTCAGAGACGGCCTTGGCTGAAGTGACCATGAAGCAGTTGAATTTAATATCCTCAGGGCAATCCAGGAGGACATATTCTAAGCTTACGACCCTAGACTTTAGGCATGCAGACTTCGATCGCTGCAGGGATCTGCTAGACAAAGTGTCCTGGGATGAAGCCCTGAAGGGAAGAGGGACCCAGGACAGCTGGTCAGTATTCAGGACCACCTTCTCTGTGTCCAGGAGCTATGTATACCTACAAAGGAGAAAAGCAGGAAGGAATGCTAGGGAGGCCTGCCTGGATGAACAAAGAGCTGCTGGACACACTATCACTTCAAAAGAAACTCTACAGGAAGTGGAGGGGAAGGACAGATAGAACAGGGGGTATATAAGGAAGCTGCCCGAGCAGCAAGAGGCCTGGTTAGGAAAGCCAAAGCAGAGTTTGAGCTGAATCTAGCCAGGGAGGTTAAAAGGAACACTAAGAATTTCTATAGGTATATTAATGGCAAGAAGAAGACTAGGGAAGGTGTGGGCCCCCTCAGAAAGGATAGTGGTGAATTAGTCACAAGTGATGTGGGGAAAGGCTGAGGTACTCAATCACTTCTTTACCTCAGTCTTCACTGCAAGGGCCTCAGCCTACACTCCTGGTGTCATGGCAGACGATGCCAGGGACGGGGGAGGAAGAACTGCCCATCATAAGTGAGCTCAGGTTTGTGATCACCTGAAGAACCTGAAAGTGTTCAAGTCCATGGGACCCGACGGGATACACCGGGTGCTGAGGAGCAGCAGATGAGGTTGCCAAGCCCCTTTCTATTATATTCCAGAAGTCATGGCAGAGTGGGGAAGTCCCCACAGACTGGAAAAGGGAAACATTACTCCCATTTTCAAAAAGGGCAAGAAGAAGGCGAGGGAACTACAGGCCAGTCAGTCTCACCTCTGTGCCCGGAAAGATCATGGAGCAGATCCTCCTGGAGGCATAATGACTCGGAAGAATAGTGAAGAGGTGATTGGGAAGAGTCAGCATGGCTTTGCCAAGGGCAAATCCTGCCTGACAAACAGTGGCCTTCTATGATCCAGGTGACAGCATTAATAGATGAGAGGGCAAGCAACTGATGTCGTTTACCAGGACTTGAGCAAAGCCTTGGAAGACACTGTCGCACCACCTCTGGTCTCAAGCTGGCGACACATAGGTTTGATGGGTTGACCACTAGATGGATAAAGAACTGGCTTGATGGCCGCACCAGAAGTGGCTGTCAGCAGGTCCATGTCCCAGTGGAGGCCAGTGACAAGCTGAGTCCCTCGGGGATCAGTCCTGGGACCTGTCTTGCTCCGGCGCTCTTTGTGTTGAGCATGGACAGTGGCATCAGTGCACATTTTTATCATTTCTGGGTTTGTTCTTCTGTCCTGCTGAGCATTAGGAGTGTGTGGAGAGTAGCTGGGTGGAAGTTTGGTTGTTAGCTAAAGCTAACGCATGTAGCTAGCTACACATGTCACTGTATTTATTGGATCAGCATTACATATGAAATCAAGGTCTTGTGTAGGAATAGAAGGTCTTGTGTAGGAATAGGAAAGATATGTCTCTAGTGATGGCAGTGTCTCTGTGCAGTCTTGTACTCTTAAAATAGATTGTTTAAAAACAAAAAACCCCAAACAAACAAACAAAAACCACCGGTTTTGTAACTGCATATCCTGAACTTCTCCAGGAAAAATTTGTATGTAAGCAAAGGGCAGATTTTCACTCAAACAGCTTTCACCACGTGTTTGGAACACAAGCCCTATGAGGAAAGGCTGAGGGAGCTGGGGTTGCTTAGCCTGGAGAAGAGGAGACTCAGGGGTGACCTTCTTGCTCTCTACAACTGCCTGAAGGAGGTTGTAGCCAGGCAGAGGTTGGTCTCTTCTCCCAGGCAGCCAGTACCAGAACAAGAGGACACAGTCTCAGGCTGCACCAGGGGAGATTTAGACTGGATGTTAGGAGGAAGTTCTATACAGAGAGAGTGATTGCCCATTGGAATGGGCTGCCCGGGGACATGGTGGAGTCACCATCATTGGAGGTGTTCAGGAGGAGACTTGATGGGGTGCTTGGTGCCATGGTTTAGTTGTTTAGGTGGGTTGGATTGGTTGATGATCTTGAAGGTCTTTTTCAACCTGTTGTATTGTATTGTATTGTAAACTTTATCTATTTTGGTAAAAAGAAATTAAAAAGAAAAAAAAAGGCAGATAATATTTATACATTTCTTGCTTTCAATATTTTTGTGTTGTGTTTTTTTGTAGTGGTTGTGTGGGTTTTGGTTGGGGTTTTCTTATGCTCCATCTTGCTTCTCCAGTAAATTACATGCTTTTTACCTGCTCTTTACAAAGAGCTCAAAACAGATTTTCAAGTGTGCTATTTCAAATGATAATTATCCTACATATTCTTAGACTTAAGAAAATATTGTTATATTTACATATTGTGAGTAAAGTATAAAAAAATTCAGGCCACCCTTCAGAGAAGGGAAATTTTACATTCACCAGTATGTACATGAAGCAGGGTTATGTGAGTTGGTTGTTTTTAGGCCTCGAGTGTCTCATAATACCATTTTTGCATTTCACAGCTTTCCAGAACTGTGCAGCAGTTGCAGTGGGTTCGGGTTGGGAAAGTACCTTGCCACTCAGGCAATTTGGTTCAAAGGAAGTTTTTTACAGTTAAAATTGTCCACAAAATAAAGATCATACTTCTAAGTGCCATGCCACTTTGAGTAAAGCTTCATACATAGCTGTGCTTATAAAGAAACTGTCTTTCCCACACACCTGCTACCCAGGTCTCTGGGTGATAATCTTGGGGAAAAAATCAATGTACAACTCTAGACAAGACCTGAGACTCATTCAGGGAAACAGCAACAAGAGCATGTTGTCCCAAGGACATTCACAATTCTCTAGAGGTTGGAAGGTGCTCCCTGCCTGTCCTATCAGAGAGGACTGAGATTACTTAATAATGACAAGGTAACATACAAATAATAGCGCTCAGCCTGTATAATCATTTCATAATTAACATATCTAACAAAGAACTCTGACAGTTCTGACCTATTTCTGCCACATATCACTACAGAAGAATCAGGTACATCAGTCTTACATACACATATAAGAATTGACCAACATCTGACATGCATGATTTAGTTAATAAAAGAAAAATGAGTGTGACATTAGGCTTTTACGTGCTGTGTTGAAATTCTTGTTAAATCTAAACTTTGGATTCTACTTGGGGCTCAGTTACTGGCTTGGCCGAACAAGGCAGTCCTTTTGGGGCCCAAAGTAGAATCCAAGAGGTTTAGATAACAAGAATTTCAACCACAGCACGTAAAAATAGCTGTCACACTCATTTTCTTTATTAGCTAAATCATGCATGTTTAGGATGTTGGTCCATTCGCTTACATACTTGTGCTGTGTAAATCCTGATGTACCCTGAGTGTTCCCTATTGGTGATGCTTATCATTGGCAGAAATGGGTCAGAACTGTCAAGTTGCTTTGTTGGGTCATGTTGAATTATGAAATGATTATGCCATGGGTCACTAGGCTGAGCTGGTATTTGTATGTTACCTTGTCATTTATTAGTAATCTCAGTCACTCTTCTGATAGGACAGCAGAGAGCACCTTCCAACCTCTAGAGAATTGTGAATGTCCTTGGGACAACATGCTCTTGTTGCTGTTTCCCTGAATGAGTCTCAGGTCTTGTCTAGAGTTGTACATTGATTTTTTTTCCCCAAGATTATCACCCAGAGACCTGGGTAGCAGGGTGTGGGAAAGACAGTTTCTTTATAAGCACAGCTATGTATGAAGCTTTACTCAAAGTGGCATGGCACTTAGAAGTATGATCTTTATTTTGTGGACAATTTTAACTGTAAAAAACTTCCTTTGAACCAAATTGCCTGAGTGGCAAGGTACTTTCCCAACCCGAACCCACTGCAACTGCTGCACAGTTCTGAAAGCTGTGAAATGCAAAAATGGTATTATGAGACACTCGAGGCCTAAAAACAACCAACTCACATAACCCTGCTTCATGTACATACTGGTGAATGTAAAATTTCCTTCTCTGAAGGGTGGCCTGAATTTTTTTATACTTTACTCACAATATGTAAATATAACAATATTTTCTTAAGTCTAAGAATATGTAGGATAATTATCATTTGAAATAGCACACTTGAAAATCTGTTTTGAGCTCTTTGTAAAGAGCAGGTAAAAAGCATGTAATTTACTGGAGAAGCAAGATGGAGCATAAGAAAACCCCAACCAAAACCCACACAACCACTACAAAAAACACAACACAAAAATATTGAAAGCAAGAAATGTATAAATATTATCTGCCTTTTTTTTTCTTTTTAATTTCTTTTTACCAAAATAGATAAAGTTTACAATACAATACAATACACCAGGTTGAAAAAGACCTTCAA